>JBBMJY010000026.1:3056320-3085652 GCA_037833715.1 Toxotes lorentzi
CCCCCCCCCCCCCCCCCCCCCCCCTCCCCCCCCCCCCCCCCCCCCCCCCCTCCCCTCCCCCTCCTATATCAGGGCCGACTACACGGTACCACATGGAGACAGCAACGCCTGTGATCGGTCACCTGTGGCGTTTGTGTTTTCTGACGCTGGTGAAAAGACTTGGCTACATCCTGGTTTGCATTAACACACACTGAATAAAGACACAGCCCTCCGCTTCAGTGATGAGACAAGGCAAGACAGAAGTTACCTGATATAACTCTAGTTCTATACGTGTGTGAGGATTATAACGAAAGCTCTGTGGTTTCAGCAGCAGAATCAAACACTGAGCTAAAATTCAGAAGTGACTCCCACTGACCCAGAATCAGGTGTACGTCTGATACAAGGTTCCTTTTTTGGTGACGCAGGTTTTACATTCAGTGTGTTCACACAAGATGCTGCACAGGAAAAGATGGTTCTCATAAACGGGAGGGGCCACAGTATTCAGATGTCCAACACATGATTGAAATATCTCAATAAATCTCAGCAGATTTCCATGAAGTGCACGACAATGGTTTCGTAAACATTTTCACAATCAATTGACTTTTCCCTTCAACTGAGTCAGAAAACCCTGATAACAACGTCCCACAGGGACTGATCACAGTTGCCAGAAGCAGATGTGATGCACATGTTTCTGATGCAAATTCTGGATCAATAACATCTGTACTTCCTGCAGCTGTTTCACAGTAAAAGACCCATTTTGCATTCATATGTAAAGAGCTGAAGCCTGACTGAGCAGGACAGAGGACAAGAGGACTTCGAACTGTTGGACCGTTCCTTTAAAAAGTCTGCTACACTGTGCCTGGTCAGACCAGTTGGATCTATATTCTGTGTCAGACGTGGTTCAGTACCTTTCTTCCTCCACCAGGGTCCCTCTTTAACAGAGTAGGAGACATCTTTGAACTCGATGTTGACCGCCGGTCTCCGTGGTAATGAGGAGAACCTCTGGGCCTCCGTCAGGTTGTTGTCCACCTTTTTTAGTGGCCCATGTAGCAGCGGCGTCTGCTGGCTGCCCACAGGCCACTTGTTGACCACCTCGTCCATACAAACGCACACCGTCCGTGGGTCCAACATCAGGTCCGGGGGCCCGTTAGTATTCTGAGGGTTAGATCAGAATCTGAGGTAAGAATCAGGACTTTAATGTTCACCTGGGAAAGTTGTCTGAGCTGATCCCAACCAAGTCCACCTGGAACCTGAACACACTGCCACCTCACCCAACCCCAACCCCCACTACCAAGAGACAAAACCTAGACACCCCCATCCAGCGTCACAAAATCTGAGAAGTTCATGGACTTTCTCCCCTTTCTTAATCATCATTAGTCTTACTTCAATTTGCAGGTAAGTCATGTAGAAGGTTTTGGGACTACGTTTCCCACAGTGCTTTGGGAGATGTATTTCCATGGATTCAGTCCCGTTTTTTAAAAATCCATTGTATTCGAGTGGAGATTTCTCTCTGACCTCTCAGTGGATCTGTGGACTCCTGTGATTTCTGTTGAACATCAAACCTGACGTTGGCTCGTTAATATTAATGGACTCATTTAAGATTATACAAACACAGGGCTGAACCTATGTGAAACGGAAATATAAATGTATGACATATGAGATGTGCTGGTTAAATATGCTGCTGACAGGATTCTGAGTGACACTGAAACCATGGAAACAGTGATCTTAAAGGATCAGTCGATTAATTGATTATTTAATTAGTTAGTTACTCAGTTAGTTGACAGCTACCATCATGATCCCAAACCTTTTTCTCTGAGAATTTGAAATGTGGTTTGTAGTTACTGAGCTGCAGATGTAGTGCTTTACCTTCAGGTGTTCACATTATTTTGTCCACAGCGTGCATGCTCTGATCTACAAAGAAACTGGAGGAAAAGCTGTAGTGACTCTTCTAATTTGTGAGGAGGACCGAGGCCGTCCTGTGGGAACGGACTGTCAGCAGATGCAGAGCAGTGGATGTTGTCAGATTAGCTGTCAGCTGCTTCAGTGTTGTTGTGTATGTGAGCTGCTCCCATATGGGAGACGCTAATCTGCAGGACGTAACTGTCGGACACAGCAGAGCTTAGTCACCTGAAGGCAGGATTTACACCGACCGACCGACCGACCGACCAGACAAAACACTACAAACTGCACCATCATCACCGTCAACCGACCGCAACACTGACACAGACCTCACTGAGTAACCCCCCTTCTCATCCTACATCACTCAAACAAACCAATACTCTCCACTATGTGTCTATGACTGTTGTGTGTCCACTGTGTGTGTCCTCTCAGGCCCATATATAGTTCGCCCGTCTTATTTCTCATATAGCTAAGTGTAATTTTTTCTGGTCTGGTCTTTTCTGGTCTTTGGAAAACCCAGTGTTTTAATAAAACATTAAACCATCTGAAATGTTCTCTGTTGAACCATAATTTTTTATCTTTTAATGTGTCTTAGGTTGTATTTTCTGTCAAAGAAGCTGGAAATGACTTTTGTTATAACAGAAGTGTTGTTTTGTATGAAAATATAAAATACTGTAAAGAATCACCAGCATATTCCAATATGAATCAAATGTGATGGACACATATGAGAGGAACAAACTGAGATGCATGTCCAGGGTGTCTACTACACATGTGTCCACTCTGTGTCGAAGATGTGTGGAGTGGATCTACGCTGTGTCTCCATTATGTGATGTCGAGCTCAGTGTCACAAATCTCAGCCTGTACAACATATGACACCCTCTGTCTGTCCACTTCGATGTCTCACCATGTGCCCACTGTGTGTCCAGTGTGTGTGTCCTCAGTACTCACCATGATGATGGAGTTGGTGACGGTAGGGTTGTGGACGGACCAGGCGGCCATCAGACAGGCCATGGCCGAGACACATCAACACTCTTGACGCTCTGCCTTTCTCACACACGACTGATCACCTCCCCACGGACACACACCAGCCCTGACTGCTGACCCCGCCCCACCAGCACTGACTCCGCCCCCTATGGAGAATAAGGAAACACCTGTACCTGAACCCGAGTCAGTGATTTAAAATGAGGCTGACAGAGTGACTTTAATGAAGAAATGAATCATCTTTAAAGACTTCAGGGTTCAGAAGTATTTCAACCTGCTGCTCCATCATTAAGGCTGCAAATCCTCATTTTTCAGACACCTGTAGTAAAATCCAATCTGTGTTTCAGTACTGATTCTAGACCTTACTTTTATAAAACCTTACTCTGAGAAATGTAAATGTTTTTTTCCCTCATGTGAACTTTAATGCAGCCTGGAGCTCAGATCAAATGATGGATCTGACCAAACATGAGCTCATTCTAGGACGGGACAGAGACGGATTCTCGCTGCTTTGGACACACTGACTTTTTTCAATGTCTTATTTCTGATCTCAGATTCTCTCCATAATTTATTTCTTTGTCTTGTATTTTTTACACCTCGTGGCCTCAAAGTTCTTCATCATTTCAGATCCATTCTGTCTCCTGCTGATTCAGAACAGACTTTAAACCCTGAAACTGAGGAGACAGATTCATTATCTCGCATCTTAAAGTCCTCGTGGTAACTCTTCTTTTTAATGGATTTATGATCTGCTTTTATTTTGTGTTTAGCTGCTCTTCACTCTCTTTGTAGCTGTTGTGTTATTCAGTGAATCTCTGCACAGATGGAGCAGCAGCAGCAGCTGAGCACCATCTGCTGGTTACACTGTGGTACTACCACATCGTAGAGAGAGACAGTGTTGGAGACAGTAAGAGACACACAAAGACAGAAAAGTCCATATTCATAAAGTCACTCAGGATTTCTTTGTTGTCTTTCGGTAACAATATCCATCTTCAGTATTTTCACAAACTGGTTTTCACTGACAGAAGCTACAGAGAATAAGGCTCTGACACAAATCACAGTACAAAACATTCAAAATAAAAGTTTGGTCGACATTCAGTTCACTTCCTGTTGTAAGGCATCAACATGTCCGTCTGTGAGGGGTTTCCTGTGCTCAGCATCATACGCACTCCCATTTCACAGGCCTGTGACACTCAACCTACATAAGCGCATCACTGACGCACAAATACAACACTGAGGATGTACAAGTGCTTTTGCTCCTTCTGGGCGCCCGCACATGCTCCGCCCACCAGTGACGCGTCGCGTTGTGATTGGTGACAAAACAGAGTCTGAAGAGCTGCAGTGGTTCCTGTACCTGCTGTTTATAAAATTAAAATCCATGCCTAAAACGTTTTCTGTGTGTTACTGTGTAAGGTTTTCATTGACCTCATTCATATTCTCGCAAAGCAGGCTGGAGGCAGGTCGTCAGAGTATTAAGGTGGAGTTAGAGTCCGAGTCCACGTAACTTTTTTTTTTATACTTCAACATGAACTGAGCTGAAATGTTCACGTAACCTGCTGAAGTCTGCGGAAACTAAAGGCTTCACACAGAAATACTGAGCACGACGTAAAGAACTGTTACCGAGGTTTAACCAGGGAGAAACACGAGTGCTAATACTTATTAAACAGTCAGCTGTCAATAACCGTTTAGATTTTATCCAATCAGCTGCTGAACGTTTCTGAATGTTTTCGCCTGACTCTGCAAAAATAGAATTAATGAGGCGGAGAAACCGATGCTAAACTGAGGAAAACTGAAAATGTCATCAGATGACAGCGATGATGAGCTGGGACAATAGTCTGGCTCAGAGACGCCGTCGATGGGATAAAAAAAAAAAAAAAAAAAAAAAGCTCTGACATGACCACAAACGAGAACCGGTTTCCCTCCTGTCAGGAAGGTCACTCAGTTCATCTCTGTGAAAATCAACCAGCAAAGAGAGAATCCATCAGGCTACCTGTGATTTTATGGTCACTGGTTCGAGTGCGGAGACATAAAAAAAAAAACCCAAAACAACTATTAACCATTTATTGAACCTAATACTAACGAGGGCAGCAGCAGGGTCACTTCGGTTTGACTCACTGTTCATCATGGTCCTGCTCACAGGTGCAATACCACATGTCGACCAGCAGGTGTCTGTTTTACTGCAACTAATGATCTAATCTGATTATTTTGCTGATGAACCAATTAATTATCACAATGTAGTGATGCGTTTGAGAGCAGAGACGGTTTGGAAATCTCTCCGTGGTGCTGCATTTACTGACACTAGGACATCTGAGAGAATCACTGAGCGACTGGGAGAAGCACCCTGATAGACTGGGTCAGACGGGTCCATTTATGTTACAGAGGAAGTAAATCACCTTAAATGTCCCGATGAACCTGGTAAATTTTATTCATTAGCTTGTTAACTCTAAATCAAATTTACCCAAATCATCAGGACTTGAGTCACAATGAAAGGTGATGTGTCTTTAACATAAACACTTTTAAACACTAGTCTTTCCCTGGAATAAAAAAAAAATCTGGTCCTGCAGAGATTCTGTAAATTTAACCAAAATAAAGGACTCATCACCATCGCTGATGGATTATCTCTGTGCAGGTTGGTTTTTAAAGAAACAAAAATGAAACCACTGAACTGGCTGAAAGAGAGGAATCACTCAAATCCTCCCTCGGCACCAAAAACAAACTGTGGTCGAGGTCCGACAACGTTTTTCTGTATTATTTTGTTTTCTTGTCCGTGGCCAGTGTGTCGTGGAGTTTGGACACACACTTCTCAAACTGATCCATCACCAGAGTCCCGTTCTCGTCGAAAAACGCAGACACAGATTTGGTGAACTCCATGTCCCTCGATTTCTTCGACTTTCCATCGGTGAAGGAAACTCTGAGAGTGTACTGGTCATCGAAGCTGAAAACAGAAACACTGTCAGGACCAAACATCAGGGACACAAAGGAGTCATCACAGTCCTGTAACTCCAGGACCTGGAGTCGTCACAGTCCTGTAACTCCAGGACCTGGAGTCGTCACAGTCCTGTAACCCCAGGACCTGGAGTCGTCACAGTCCTGTAACCCCAGGACCTGGAGTCATCACAGTCCTGTATACTGTGGCATGAACAGTTACTTCACACTAAAACTAAGCAGAAAATATCTGTGTGCAAACAAACCTTTTAACGCTAACAGCTGAGTCTGACTGACCGGCTGAAGACCTGAGGATCTTCAGGCTCATCAAATGAGACTAAACTTTACACAAACATTTCCTGATGAGTGTGCTATTGTCTGATAGAACACTCATCACACATTATTACTGTAGGAATCGGGGAGAACCCACATACACGGGGAAAGAAAAATCTGAACTCTTCCTACGGTTGGTACTGAACACAGGTCTGAATCATCTGTCACTGGTTTATTCAACAAACCAGAAGAATGAGAGTGAAGAGGCAGGTAGGAGAGACGGACTGACCGTTTGAGGGAGGAGGAGAGGTGCCAGATGTGGTCTGGATCCATCCCAGCTGGATCTTTCTGCAGGGCCACCAGGAAGATGTTCTTCTCTTTGTAGGAGGTGTACAGAGTCAGGATGCCCATCATGATGAAGTACGTGATGGAGGACGAGTTAGGGAACATGGAGTACACTTCAAACCGGCACACACACAACATACAACCAACCAGTCACCACAGACACAAACCGATCCATGCCCTGTCCTGTTAGATCAGACCAGCTGAACTCTGGTCAAGTTCCTGTGCTACTGAAGGATATGAGATGACACAGCAGGCCAGGACCGGTCTGGACTCGGGGAACGGGTGTAGGTAGTCCCAGACCAAAGCCAACATGGCAAACAAACAGGAAATGGTACAGATCAAGAGACGACCGTCCACCAGCCGAAAGTTCTCCATATAACCATACTTCTCCAAGAGCACCTGCAGGGGGCACAGCAGCAGGACAACGGGGTTATTGAAGGCTGATGAACAGAATTGAAATGTACTGTTGAGACTGAAGAGTCATTTGTGAAACTCCTGTGAATAAATAAGGGTACTATTTGGCATCTAATAAAAGTCAAACCTTTTTAGCAGCATCGTCCAGAGAGTTCTTCACTGCAGCTCCATCCCATTTATCAATCTTCACTGGTTTCTCATCAATTCTCCACTGAAAAACACAATCAATACCAAATTAGGACCAATATCAGCTTGATCACCATTTTCTGATCAGTTAATGAACAGGTCTACCAAGACACTTTCTGCCTTTTATTATCTGTCTTTGGGACTTTATTCTGTTGAGGAAATTTAAGTTTCTGGAAATGATTTCATTTGCCATTACTACTACATTATCAACAGGAAAAGGACAATAGAGCTGTAAAAAGATACTGATAAAAAAAAAAAAAACAGCAACTCTTCATTATTATTCACTGACATGTCAACATTAAGAGTGTAACTCAGAAGTGTCTCAAGCTATCCTGAACCTCAAAGTATGATTTAATCAGCCCGATGAAGCAAATCCCCCGCCAGCTGATTTCAGAGAGAGAATTTCAACACAATCAGAGAATAACACCAGAAAACAGAAGGTGAACACTGACACAGAACGATGGTTTTGGGTCACAGAGTTAGAAAAACACCTTCGATAATTCAGCACAAATGTATAAACATGGAGGCAGGTCAGAACATTATGATGCTCAGTTACTGCAACGGTAAAGGCCATGGGATTTAAAACACTATTGAAATTTTAAAACAAAAACAAAACAGAACAGAACAGAGATTTAAGTGTGATCCTCCAGTGAACTTTATTTTTGTGACAGAATCAATAACAGAGGCACTGAAGGAAAACCGAATAACAAAATACTGTTTCTGCAAGTTTTTGCCAATGAAGTAGAGAACGAAAAACTGATGAACCTCTACAGCGAGGTATAGGAAGGCATGAAAAAAGGCAGGAAACCGCAGATTTTTTTTCTCCAATTGTGATCTGCGGAGTTCTACGGATCGGTTCTTGAAGGAGGGAAGATGTGTTGTCAACATAAAACAGACTGAATCCGAGTTGTCAGTGTAGGTCTGCTCCCTCACCTATTTAAATAAAGTAATAGCGGACAAACTAAGCTAATTTCCTGCACTAAGGTGTTCACAGAACATTTAGTTATAACGCGTAAACTGTGGCCGACTAGTTGAACCAGTGTTTTCTTAAACAGCAAAACTGTTTCTGTAGCCCAACACTGACTCTGTGTTGTTTTAATATTAAATTGCTTATTTTCTTTTTGGAGTTTGGTGCAGCGAGTCTAGCAGCTGTCTAACAGCTGGAAACAGGAAACAGAAGGATCCGCTACAATCTTGACTCCTACAAACAGCACGAACAGAAACGCGGCTTCACCCCTTTATCGCCTCTGTTTCTTTCCCTTCAGTTTTATTCTACGTAAACTTAGAATTTAGAAATTTTAATTTAGTCTGTTAGCATTAGCTTAGCTAGCTAACATCAGCTACGGTGCAAAGACTCAGTCCTCCGTACCCGCTCAGATCTGTCCCTCTGTTCCTACACTTTAACATCTGTAAGAAACTAAATACCTGCACCTTAATTTAAAGCTGATCGAAACAATAAAACTTTAATTCTCACTTTCTCCAGCAGCCCACTCTTTCCGTTCCTCGCAGCAGCCATCTTCTCTTCGGCTACAAACACGGCACCTGTGACCTGGATGCATCTGATTGGCTCTCCGAGCGATTTGAACGGCCAACCACGTCTGACGTAATAGCGTCCGCGTGGCCGACACAACGTGTACACGATGCACTATGAAATGAGTATATGTGTTTATGTACACTGACTGAGGTGGGATTTCTCACCAAAATGTCTGTAAAACAAACTAATTTACAGGTGAGGATTTTTCTGAATCTTCATGAACTGATGGATTTCATGTTCCTCTTTGTTCCCAGCCTTGTGTCTTGTGCAAACGTTAAAAGAGGACAGGACACACAGTCGTCTCAGGTCTTTTAGTTTGTCTTCCAGCAGCCTCAGCTCTCCTCCTCATCTCATACAAAACTACTGAATTACTGTATAAACTATTAACATCGTCCATCAGACAGTCTCTGGTCATTTGGCACTCAGCATTAAAACACCCCTCACCTTAACACTCTGCTGTTTGACTGCATCAACTGAAGGATGAAAGCTTTAGTACATCTTTATAAAATGTGCATATCTGTGTTGGAGAGAGTAAAGCTTGTGTGGCATCAGATAAAGAAAAGAAAAAAGAAAAGGGGAAAAAAGCCCTTCAGCTCCATCCAAAATACATCAAAGAGTCTGAACAGAAACTCTCAAACAACTTCACAGAAACCAAACTGTTACAACAACATGATCCACATGAAGAATGAATTACACTGACAGAAACGATCAGTGACAACACTGTCATGACTGCCTGGAAGGAGGGAAATTAATCTCAACACTGGAAAATCATCTGGAAAATCATCATCAGGAATGTGAAGAAACAAGCATTTGCAGGTGACAGGTTAAAGGCTTTTGTTTCTACATTATATTTCTTTGTTTCTACATTATATTGTAGAAACAAAGGAGGACATTCAGTGGTGGAATGTAAATGATTACAGTTAGTTACCATCAAAGACGGCTGATCCAAATGTGCAGCTTTTTCCTTGTTTCTAATAAAGTAAAAATGGAGAAAAAAAACCATAGGTCCTGCACCAATATGTCTAATGAGTTATATATTACAAATTAACCAATACATCTGTTGTCAAGCAGACTGGGGTCTTAACAGATAAGCATTTAATGGTCTGTTTTGTGAGTGGAGTTTGGTGCAGAAGTCTGGGCACCTCTTTGCAACAGCTGGAAACAAGAAGTCAAACAAACCGCTGCAGTTTGAATGCAGACTGATTAATTCAAATGAACTCTTTTTAAACTTTAATTCAAAATAAATTAACTTTTGCCTCTTAGCATTAGCGCTGCTCACCAAAATGTACTATTTTCAGTTAAGCTGCTTTTCTTCCATTTTACCAGCACAAAACTTCAGTGTGGTTCTTTAGTTAATAAGAAATAATGTTGACTGTTGAATGCCTAAATAAGGGCTACAAATGTTGAGTGAATATCCCCTAATACTTCAGCTGCAATGATTAGTTAATTAAGCAATGATAAAATTATCAGGAACTAATTAGATAATTCTCCAAGAAGATAACTGTTTAGAACTGTAGAAGGGAATAAAAGAGATGAAAAGTTAAACATTTTTTAAGATCTGCAACGGAGTCCAGTGGCCACTGATTCAGGTCTTGATCTAGAACTTTCAAGGTTAAATAACAACAATAAGCTGTGCTGAAATGTTTAACAGTGTCCACTCTGCACCAATCAAATAATGTGAATACGGCTTCTGATGTAAAACTTCAAAATAAAACTGTGACGACAATGACCCGTCCTTCTCTTAGTCCTTCTTTAGCTGTGTTATTTAATCATGACCCTAAAAACCAATAAAACTCATCCAGTCACATGACCTTTCTCTCCTGGAGAGTAACGAGCGAACCACAGAGTCTCCTGATCCACACTGTTCAGGTCCGTACTGGTCTTCAGGTAAAAATCTCTCAAGATACAGTACCAGTCAAAAGCTTGGACACGCCTTCTCATTCAATAGTTTTTCTTTATTTTTATTACTTCTACGTAAACTTAGAATTTACGTAGATTGCAGATTCATACCGAAGACATTAAAACTATGGAGGAACACATATGGAATTATGTAGTTAAAAATGTTAAACCAACCAGAATATGTTTTATATTTCAGATTAGTCACCTTCTGCTTTGATGACATATTTGCACACTCTTGGCATTCTCTCAGTCAGTTTCATGAGGTAGTCACCTGGAATGGTTTTCAATTAACAGGTGTGCCTTGTCAAGAGTTAATTTGTTGAAGTTGTTGAATTTGTTGTTGTTCTTAATGTGATTGAGACCAACAGAGTTCAAGTAGCAGACACATCCCAACATCAACATGTTCAGAGGAGGTTCATGATTGAATTGCTGCAAAGAAACCACATCCATAACATCTGGTTTGCGCTTAGTTGGGCCATCATTTGTTTTCAACAGGACAATGACCCCAAACACACCTCCAGGCCATGTGAGGGCTATTTGATCATGAAGGAGAGTGATGGAATGCTGCGTCAGATGACCTGGCCTCTGCAATCACCTGAACTAAACCCAACTGAGATGGTTTGGGATGAGTTGGACCGCAGAGTGAAGGCAAAACAGCCAACAAGTGCTCAGCACCTCTGGAAACTCCTTCAAGACTGTTGGAAAACAGGTGAGTACCTCATGAAACTGACTGAGAGAATGCCAAGAGTGTGCAAAGCTGTCATCAAAGCAAAAGGTGGCTGCTTTGAAGAATCTGAAATATAAAACATATTCTGGTTGGTTTAACATTTTTTTGTTAACTACATAACTCCATATGTGTTCCTTCATAGTTTTACAATGTAGAAAGTAATTAAAAAATAAAGAAAAACCACTCAGTGAGAAGGTGTGTCCAAACTTTTGACTGGTACTGTAAATCAGGTTTTTCCTCCTTCAGTTTAGTTGGGACTACAGTACCCATGAGCCTCAGCAGTCATGGAGAAGACTCCATCCACAGCTTCAGAATGTTGAGGGTCGATACCCAGAAAAGAAAGAAACTTCTGACAAATGCTCGGACTGGAAGACCGTCAGCGGCAGAGATGGATCACTAACTGTACTGGGAGAAGTTTATGTCTCTGATGGTTTTTAAAGCAGAACCGTCCCATCATCCTCGGTTCCTCGGGTGTCGACTGATGGAGAAACGTGAATAACTGGTGAAAAAGGTTGGAAGCAGGAAAAGGCCTCATCAGTTATCAAAGTTTAAAATCAGCAGACAGTCAGAACCAGACTGGGTCCACGTTTAGAAGGGTCTGTTTCGAACTGTTTGGCCAGTCCAAACACGTGAAGGTCAGCTGAACTCTGAACTCCCCACAGGACTCAGCACGTATGATATACATTTATTTGTAGCGTCCTGGAGCCGTGATAAAAGTAAAGATTTCCGGACACGTTTGGGAGGATAAAACCGTAACAAACAGATTCTTCACCTAAAATCCTGTCAACATTTACATCTTTAACGAGAGCAGCAGCTGCATCGGGTGAACGACCCACGGCCTCAGGTTCAGTATGTGTCAGTCACCTGCAGATAATCTGAATCTAATCTCAATCCAGATACCTGATCAGGTACATCATCATCTGAAACAGATCCTGCATTAATCCTGTTCTTCTGTCAAAATCTGGTTTTGAACCCTGACCCCAACAACAGAAAAATAATCAGCAACTAATTTGATTATCGATTAACTGTTTCAGGCTTTTTTCAGATTTAGTCATTTCGCTCTGTTCCACTGCAGGAACCTGAATCTTTGTACTACACATAACATGAAATCTGAAGAACCTTGAGAGTCTTTGGTACTGGTTTTACAAACCAGAACATTTCAAAAACACACCAGAGCTGCAGGAAATATTCTATTAGTCCACTGACAGATAATTAATGGGCCACTATTAATCATTTAGGTCACTGTTCAAGCAAACATGCAAAACATTTGATGGTTCCAACTTCTCAAATGTGAGAATTTGCTGCTTTGTCTTCTTTCACATTATAGTTAGTTAATTAATTAATTAATTGGGAGGGGGGTTTAAAATCAGCAGACAGCAGCAACAATGAAAATAATCGTTAACTGCTCATTAAAAGGTGGCAGTCTGTCTGGTTGGACAGTGAAGTCAAAGACAAATATTAAACTGAACTGAACTGCTGAACTTTTCTCAGATGGTTTTTGTCATCAGCCTCGTGTGTCTTCACGTCTATACACCAGTTATCCTGTTTAAATTGGTCTGCTGATTTTTATTTTTCAGTCAGTCATCATTTAATCTGTAAAATTTTGAACATAAATCCAAACGTCCCTCTGTGGTTCTCAGAGTCCACACTGACCCCTCAGACCAGTTCTTCAGCCTGATCGACAAACAGTTCCAGTTCGCACTGAGCTCAGAACAATGTTCAGACTGTGGGTAAGTCTGATGAGCGTTTGTGTTTATGTGGCCTTCGTTGGACTGTCGCGGTGAGATAAACTGTCATGAGTTCACTTTGCCCCATTAGATCCTGTCAGGCCCTAAATAAAAACGGTTCCGGCTGCAGCTGATGATCGTTTCCATCTTTTTTTTTGGTGATTTGCTGGTGAAAAAATAAAGTTTGGAAGAAACGTACGGGTTCTGGATTTTTATCACAACTGCACTTGAAATAAAGTCAGAATGCTGTTGAGACGATGGTCGTGTAAAAACATTCATACTTTTCGTTAAACCTTCACCTTTCATCACTTTGCATATATGAACCTCTTCCTGTCTGTCTTAGTGCTGAGTCAGCAGATGACTCCTCTCTAGTGTTTCTTGTTGATTCGTCGGGATCTCCTCAGACCTCGTCTCCTGCGGTTCTGATTGGACATCCAGGACCGCAGGAAGTACTTGTCGGGGCTCCTCCTATGGTTGATGGTCTGGTTCTCCAGGTCAAACTGTCTCTGCAGCTTCAGGGCGAGCACCCGGTCCTGACGCTCCTGCTGGATCTGACGGATGTACCGCTCGTCGAAGGCCTCCTGGCTGACGGACCGGCTCCTCTTCAGGTCAGAGTCGCGCTCTGAGTCCAGGTGTTTGGTCTTCTGCTTCCTCTTCTTGCCCCTCCTTGAGGTAGACTGGTTGTGGATGCTACTGTCGGTCTCCTTCCTGGGACTCTGTGAGTCCTTTGGCACTAATTTACACGACTGGAAACCAGAGTTTTTAGTGTACGGTGAGAATGATTGTTTTCGACTAAATAACGCTCCACTGCAGGATTCAGGGGCGGTGACTGTTGACTCAAAGTCTGAACTTCCTCTGAAAGTCGCCTCGCTGCTGTAGCGGATCGCAGGGACCCGGATCTTTACGGACTGTTTCTGGAAGTTGTCCGTGTCTCCGGCTGGTGGATCAAACAGCAGCTTCCTCCTGTTGATGGACATCACTCCATCTCCTGCAGCAGACTGATGACTCTTTGCGGCATCCTCCCCCCCGCTGTTCTTGGTTTGGAGCTCGGTGACAGGACTTGTCAGAGTGGCCTTGGAGTTCATTTTGAGGCTTTGGCGATCCAGCTCAATCTGCCTCCACTTCTGCAGCACGGCAGGACTGGCTTCGTAGGTGGTGGCCTTCTGCATGCCGCGGGTCAGATTCCTGGGTGTGGACTTGACGATGGTGGGCTCCATCAGACGGCCGTCCGGTAGCCGTTTGGGCGGCGTGCATGGAGAGCAGACGATGGGTTTGAAGTGGTTGAGCTCCTCCGAGATGCTGTCATTGCTCTCAGGGCTGATGGAGCGCTCGGGTCGGGGCGGAGGGAGGACCAGAGGAGTCAACGAGGATGACGACGATGTGACCACGGCTCGCCAGGTGAGCCTCCTGTCAGGAGCGGTGATCGGAGCCGAGATGGAGCGACTGTTCTCAGAGGAGAGGAGGATTCCTGCTGTGTAGCTGTGACTGATACCAACCTGACACACAGGGAGGAACAGAAACACAGTTAAGAAAATGAGAACAGAGGGGGAGGAGCTCTTAAGGTGCATTCAGACAGAACGCAGAACCCAAATCACAATTCTCCCAGTCCACTGAATATTCAGCTGCTTTGGGTGGAGGTTATTCAGTCAACTTCTCTAATATTCAGAAACAATATAAAATGTTAATAAAGAAAAAAGGAGAAATCCATTTGGTTCATAAGCAATAATGGAGTAAATATAGGTCCTAAATTTATTATGTTCATGTATAACCATCTACGTTTTGGTGTCGTACCCGGTCCATCATGGCCGGCTGGGTGGTGACCTTCAGTTTCCCTCCTCTGTCCTCCACCGGGTCAGTGCAACTTCGACTCCTCTGAGAACCACTGAAGAAGAAAAACACAGGTCATAGCGCCAAAACTCCCGTTTGTTAAGAGAGTTTTTACGGTCAAGAGTTAAAGCCCCAACAGGCAGGACTTGAAAATGTTCAACTTTGGCGACTCCCAGTGGTCGCATCAAAAAGAAAACATGGTGGCAGACGTTGTGTAGGTAAACTCCCATCAGGTGGTCTGACAGGTTTAAAAATAAGATAAATAACAAACATAATGTTCCTGATGAAGTAGTTTCTCTCGTTCTGCTCACCCAGAGACGGCTGACGAGTTTTTGGTTTTCCTGATGAAGGCGGAGATGTTTCTGATCCTCCTGCTGATCGGCTCCTCGTTCTCAGAGTCTGACAGAACTCCCTGAGAAAAAAACAACGATTTTAAGAAAACATTTGAGCCGGTGCAGGCTAAAGGGATCCAAACGAAAACACTGAGCTGGAAATAAAGAACTTCATATATTTTATAGAACATTTAACTTTTAAAAAATGAGTCTGTTCACAACTTTCTGTACTCGTTTTTTTAAAGGAAACGTGAGTGAATCACGAATCCCATGTATCTGAACTGCAATGTAAATGTAAATATTTCTTTTAGTTTTAAAAAACAGATTTTATTGTCCAGTATATGATAGAAATATAAGTTTCCTGTCAGACTCCTTTCAGACTTACAGTCTCTTCATCACGTCGGACTGATTCGTCTTTACAAACCAGCAAGTTTCTTCTCCTGAATTCTTCTCTGTCGTCAGGCAACAACAACTGAAACACAACGGTCACAAAGGAAAACTCCAGTGTTAAACAAAAGAGAAATGTACCAAACATCATCTCAAATTAAGCTAAATCAGACTAAAACATTCAGGTCCAACTTATAAGTAGTTGTTGTATCAAGAACTGGCCTCTTCAGTTAACACTTAAATATTACATGGTAACACATACAGTACTTTACATACACAGTGTTTCACTTAACACAGCACCAGTTTATGCAAATAAACATATGGTTCATTCATTATATAAGTTATGACTATGATTATTTAAAAATTGCACTTTTTCAAATTGAAATCTTGACATAAGAAAAACAAATCGCTCTGATCTGCGGCTGAATAAAAACCAGCCCAAAGCCAAACCCAGTCCAGGGTTGCAGCGGGTTCACCAAGTTAAATGTAAGACCTTTTTAATATCATACAGAATGAATATTAACACCAGTTTCTCAATCATACCATAGCTTAGTATTAAAGTATTGCGGAAAACCAGGCACCATGTAAGAATAATTCTTTATATCATTAATTAAATATTGAAAACAACCTGGACCTGGATAAACAGAAGACAGTGGATGGAGGGATTCACCAACTAGAAAATAAATAATACCTAATCAGTTTAAGGTTTACATATGAATTTTCCATAAGCCCAGAGGTCCTAAGGGTTGATGCCAGAGATTTTCCAAATAGTTTTTAAGAAAACCACTTAGAAAATGTTTATAACTAACATTACTGTCTACAGCAGACTGATGAAGAATATTTAAGACCTTTGTAAAATCATTTAAGACATTTTAAAACCTTCTAAGGCCTTTTTGAGGAAACTGAAATGCTTTTTTGGAGACATGCTGATAATCTGTCAGCACACCGCCTCCTGTGATTTGAAACTAATAACCTGTTGTTGGTTATTGTTAAGTGTTGTTCATGGATTATCTGCCCCTTCAACAAACCCAGCAGTAACTGTAACTCACCCTGTGTTTTCCGGTCAGGCCTGATAAAACCTCTGCAGACTTTGGGATGAAAGCAGGAGAGATGAAGAACTCTGAAGAGACAAAACACCAGAGAGCTCAGAAAAAAATCAGTGTCAGATTGAAACTGATTAAATGCACAGACAACGCATGGTTCGTTGTGTGTTTATCACCTAGAAACTGTGCCTATTTAAATGCTTCTGAACCTGTTTTTCTCCATATCTTTGTTTTTCAACAACAGAGGCTAAGGTTTTCTGACCATAAGCAGCTGGTCGAGAACTTTGTCTGAAGAAGGTACAGTCTGAAACTGGAAAAACCATGACTTAAAATGAAAAACTGATCAAAGAATCACCTGACCAGACATCAGAAACATTTCAGTCTGTGCCAAAAAAAAACTGATTCGGTGCCTGTCCTGTCATAAAAGACTTCTGAGGTGAAAGTAGTAGTTTGTGTTTCAACAGTACAACAGAACCAATGGAGTATGACCTCAGGAATGAACAAGCTGAATTAACACCCTCTAACAGGTGTCATCTGGTGTCATCTGGTGCGATTTCAATGCAAAACTGAACAGATGTCAGGTTAAATGACACATTTCATTTCAACCAGCATTAGTTTGAATATAAACACCTAAAGGATCAACTACAGACATGAATGGTAATAATAATAGAACTTCGGCCAACAATAACAAAGACAGACAGAGGCTGCTGCTGAACAGCTGAGGTTAAATTAAACCAGACTGGACACAAACACAGTCTGATACAGACATGATGCAGGAGGAAGACATAACAAAGTACTAATACTATAGTAAACCAGCTCCTCCTACAGCTGTACAAGTCTGGACAAGTCCACAGACACTAGACCTGATTTCAAATCTGACCAAAAACAATAAAACTGTTCAACTTTAATCTGTACATCTCTATGGATGAAACAGATTTAAAAACAATATCCTCAGTGTTCATGTGTGTCTCTTCAGGTTTGTTTTTCTGATCAACTCATTGATTATCAGATTTGTGACTAACTGAGCTGACTGGAGGTCAGCATCTGATCCAGCAGTTTAATACGAAACTCCATAAGAATAAATCCAATTTTAATTCCGCCTTCAAAGTGTCATAGTAAAACTGAGTCGTGTTATTTTCTCTCAACTGAATCGGGGTCAGTTTTACCTGTCAGACATTAATGGACCTTCGGGCCTCCTCAAACTAAACTTAGAATGAAGTTAAACTAAACGCTGTTAAACTCTGGTTGTTTTGTTGTTTTTGCTTGCGGTTGGTTTTTAAAACAAAAACCCAGCTGCGGTGCTGACACAGCGGAACGTGAGGTGTAGTTTGGCCGGTAAACACACCGACCTCTCCGGCTGTCGCAGTCCCTCCTGTCCGTCCTGCTGTTGTTCCTCTCGGGGTCACTCCTCCTCCGGAGCTGCTCCTCGCTACCGGAGTGTCTCCGGGCCATGCAAAGCGGACAGGCCGGGTGTCCGCAGGGCGAGCTGCTGCCGGGCTGAACCCCCACGCACGCCGCGCACTTCGTCACCTCGGTCTCCGGTGGGCTGGACCCGGACCCGGAGCCTGACCCGCACCCAGCTCCAGGCCCTGACCCGGACCGGGACCTGCCGGCGGCGGCGCTGGCCAGTCTGCCAGGCCGATCGGCGGACCCTGCGGTCGCCATCTTCCCTATTGAGTCTTCTCTCTCCGGTCCGCTCTCAAAACAAACCCCGCCCTGCCGCCGCCGGAACAGGCGCGAGCACAGAGCGGACGTGCGTGCAGCCCGCCAACTGCTGAGCCACAACACGGCGCGAGCCTCTCCTGGGTTAAACTTAAAAATAAATTATTTAATTTTAATCATTAAAATCTGAATTATTTTTCTTTAAATAAAATTGAGGACATTACAAATATTATGAAATGCAAAATTAAATATTTGAGAGTATTTAAAGAAATATTTTTTTGGCTTCAGTAATAATTTCAATTACTATTGATAAAATCTATAATCTAAAGCATTGCTGCGTTTGTAAAAAAAAAAAAAAACATAGACAAGATAAGGTAAAAACATTTCCTTTTTGTTTTTGAAATTGCACGTATCAAAGGTAAGACAATTAATAACCGGAAGTACAAGATATGTCCTTCAAAGTAATGAATCCGTAAATGGTTTCACGTTCGAACAATTTATCAGGTACATGGACCGAACTTAAAAATCAAGTATCTGAGTATCTCAAAAGCGCACTTTATCTTCGTTAATACGCGTGAATGAGGTAAGATGTTCACAGTAAGACGTGAACTAAAATCGGTGTTGGAAAAGTAATATATTTATAATCACTTCATAATTGTTAAAACGTGAGTTTTTGCTGCATGTAACAGTATAACAAAGTGGCATGACTTTCAGAGAAATAAAAACTCCATAGAAATACAGATAGTCATGAACTTAACAATCAGATCAAATAAAATATAGTATGAAACAAAGTCGGGTAACGATGTGGGAAAGGGGGCGAATTTTGTATTTACCTGTTGGAATCAAATTAACAATCAAAACTTTATTGTGAAAGGTTTTATTTTCCGACAGGCACAAACCGGAAATAAACATTTGACCGTGGAAGAGGAAGAAAATAAGAGCAATGCCGACGCAGGACGTGTGAGAGGTGAACTGTGAAGACAGAGAGGTATAAAAACAGAAATTAACATATTTAAACGGATCTGAACTGATTTAATGTCATAACTGTTACGGTGATTTTGCCTTCAGACAGTGTGCAGTTTGTGTTGCATCTGTCACTGAGGGCAGACTGCTGCAGTTTAAGGTTTAATCTCACTTACTTATTTTCCATAGACTGTATACACAGTCAAATCTATATTGAAATTTATACCAGTTTATATTTATATACAGTCTGTGGTGGAAACTAAACAGATCATACATAATGAAACTGATTTACCCATAGACAGTTTATCCTTTAAAGGAAAAAAGTCAGGGGGTATCTCTGGTATCTTTAAGTCTGTAAACTGTTTTGGGGTTCTGAAGGACAAGATGCTAGAAAATGTTTGAGAACTACTCCATCATGTCACCTATATAATGAGCATAGGTAAAATGATCATCATCTTGGACTCTGAGAGACTGAGATGGACATTCCCTACTACTTTCTGATATTTTATAGACTAATCAATTAAACAGTTAATCAGAAAATACTCCCAAGGAGTTCACCACACTCAAAAACATGACAGGCCAAAACAGTACAGAAAGAAACCTGCAGATGTCGATAGGTATGGACAGATTAGACAAAGAACCCTAACCGGAACCAGACTCAGTGCCACAGCACATTGCCGTGGAAACAGAAGTGGTTGTTGTTGAGATCTTGTTGTGGACCAGGGACCAACATTCCAAACCTAAGATCTCTAACATCACATTGTCTTGTGATTAATCAACACAAAAACCCTCAGGACTATAAGAACTATGCTAACACACCTGATTTGACTGAGAGTCTGTGTGTTAATGTCAGGCCGTTGATCCCTGGTTCCTGGTCTGATCCCAGTCCTGGATGCAGGGCGTCAGGCCAGTGGTGGAGGTGGTCCGTCTGGGCCTGATCACCTACCAGGAGGCTCTGCAGCTGCAGCAGTTCTATGTGAACCGGCACCGGTCCGGTCCAGCTCATACTTTGCTGCTGTGTCAGCACCCACCAGTCTATACCACCGGGATCCGCCACAAACCTTACCCCGCCCCCCTGCTTGACCAACTCCGCCTGCTTGGGGCTGACGTCCATCGAACCAACCGAGGAGGACTCATCACCTTCCACGGGCCGGGACAGCTGGTCTGCTATCCGGTCCTGAACCTGGGCAGCTTCAGGAAGGTCTGAGCTGATCTGTTCTGTTTAATATCATGTGATGTAACTGGACGTGTTTTTAATCTTTGTTGTGTTCTCTCAGAGTGTTCGTTGGTATGTCTGTGAGCTGGAGAAAACCATCATCTCCGTCTGTAGCAGATTTGGTATCGAAGCGTCAACGTCGCCTCACACTGGAGTTTGGGTCGGAGACAACAAAATCTGTGCCATTGGTACAACAACACAACTTTACTGCTGTCAATACAACTGTATTCCACTCTAGCTCCTTTCAGACCTGCATCTCTCCATATTAATGATATAATTCATTTAACACATTAGTCTCGTGTCTGAATAAGCACTTGAGTCACTTTTACATAAAAACAACCTGAAACATTTCTGTTTCAGCACAAGTCTGAACTGAATGAAGTCAGATTAACAGAGAGTCCAGCCACACAAACACATGCAGAGATTAAACTTGAATCTTGTAACATTTCCGACTTGATGTTATCTCGGCCTTTGTCTTATACACACATTATAACTAGTAAAATGTGGGTCAAAATGGTCACATGATTCTCTGAAAACTGATACAGGCCTTAATATGAAGCTTCAGCAGAAACTGTCGTATGTACTCAACACAAGCTTCAGAGCCACAGTGTCATATGTATAATCAGTAGTATGAATGTTGTGTTCTTGTCATTTTCAGGGATCCACTGTGGTCGATATATCACATCTCACGGTTTAGCTCTCAACTGTAACACTGACATGTCGTGGTTTAGCCACATTGTACCGTGTGGTATCGAAGGCAAAGGAGTAACGTCGTTGAGCACTGAGCTGCAGAGAGACGTCAGCGTGGAGGAAAGCATCCCTCACCTGCTGGATGCCTTCAGAGACCAGTTCAACTGTCAGCTGACTGATGGACAAACATGTCAAACTGGAGAAAACAGCAGAGAATCATCAGTGTAGAAACTGACTTGAAGGGACTTTATATAAGTAAATATGACAAACTGTGTTGGATCAGTTTCATCTCAGTCATCTGTGTTCAGTACAGAAAGAGGTCCAGGGTGGTTTTTTTGTTTTTTTTAACCATGATTTACATGTTGTATCATGTCAGATGAAAAGCCCCAAACCCAATTTAAAAGCAACTCTGAGTTTATACCTTGAAATGTCCTTAATTTTCTATTCAAATTCAGTTTTGGCTTTGTAATCATACTAATTCATATTATTTATAAGCCCACTAAATAAATAAAATCCCACTAAAATACCTTAGTTAAATAAATTACTGGGTGGATTAAAGGTATTTTAAAGTAAAAATTAAGGGGGAACTTCCTCAGGACAACAAAATCCCTGATCCCTGGTTCAAGGCCTTGTTCATAGTCAAGAAATGCTCAAGGAATCACATTACTGAAACCCTCTGACATGAGTCCCCTGAATGAGGATGTGAGCAGCTGTTTCACAATTACTTAACAAGATGATAAAATATATGCTTTGCTCATTATTATGTTATGTGCTGCCTCCAAAAGGACAGAAACATCCATTAGTGTGGCTTTAAAACGTTTGTCCCGGAAAGGAGCTACCAGAAGGAACTGGCCCCAGCCAGACCAATCTGGATCGGAAGTGAAGGATCTGCTCTTGAATCGATTAATGAACATCACATTTGACCGAAAAACTCATGTTAGGTTTCACGGTGAATGTTGCAAAAACTCCATGGGTCTAATTTCTAACGTTAAAAAAAGCAAAACAAAGAAACAACACTACTCTTTTTTGTTTCCTTCAAAATAAATGCGTAAGAGAGAGGCTTTTATTGTAACGACAGACCGGAAGCGTAGTGTGTCTGCCGTTCAGGGCTTGACATCGGTGTTTATGAAGTTTGGTGGTTAATATTCCTGTCGTGTCTAACTTTACAGAGGAATTTTCTGGGCAGCATGGAGCTAGCGGGCTAATATCGACTCCCCGCGGCTGTAGCGTAACCGTAGCGTGTAGCTACCATTAGCCTCGGTGTGTGAGGCGAAAGGCTAACCGGCAGAGTCACGGAGTTCACCACCGGCAGCCATAACAAAGAGGAGGCGTGCGTTAGGTCTAGGAGCCAGGACCAGCGAACAGCTGGGAGTTAAAAACCGTGTCACAGGACGCTGGCGGCTAGCTGCCAGCCGACAGCCAGATGACCCTGCCGCGGTTCAGTGAGTGTTAGCTGGCCTGGCTTGGTCCGTCACCATGGGAGACAATAACGGAGTTAACGGGGATCTGAACGCCAACCTGAGGTGCCAGAGCACCGGCGACCCGCAGCTGGACAAAGCGGTGCAGCAGTGGCTAAGCTGGGACAAGGTGAATGTTCGTCCATCTGTCAGTTTGGAATTTCCCTGAGAAATACTGAATTTTTCGTTGGCACTGTATGTTGGCAAACACATGTAGTGAAACTGGTCTAAGTCCTGAATATAATAGATAGTTGTGGTCGACCGGTAAAATCGGCCATAAAATTATTTTCTACATCTTTTTTTTCATTGAACTGAAAAACTTTATGCGCAGTTTTACGAAGCGCACTTGCGTGTGGAAGTCGTGTGAGAATAACCGGTGCAGCAGCTACAAAACATAAATTTAGATTTAAATATCGGCAGCTCTATTTAGCTTTTATAGGCCGAATTTACCTCGAGATTGAACTATTTCAGGACATCTAAATGTGAGGTTTCTTATTGTAATTAATTGGGTCGACATACAAAATACAACTAAAAGTAAATGGGTATTAAATGAGAGTTCTGAGCAACGACAGCCGCGCGTGTGGGCTGGTTTCAGCTCAGTGTCTCTCAGGGGTGAGGCAGTGTGTGTGTTGCCCGCAGTGCGGACCTACAGGCCAGCTGGCGGGCAGGAGCACCGGCGGCTGTCTGGGTCGTGATGGAGATTAGCTTTGTGGGTCATCAGGCGATTTTAATGGCAGCATGACTCAGCTGATTTACTCTATTAGAGGCAGGTAGCCAGAGACGGCCTGTGCAGTTAGTGAAACCTTCGTTTTAATGATGAGTTGGTATTTATCCCATCATCATCTATCAGCCAACCAGCCCTTATTCATCCACAAAATATTTGTTTGTGGGTACCACAGTCTGAACCACATGGCTGGTGTTCAGATCCACCAACATCCCCCTGCTACCTGCAGACCATGGAGTGGGAGTCCATGTTCTCTCTAATGCAGGTGCATTTTAAATACTACAACATCTGTATTTCCTGAAGAAAATGTGCATGTTTGCTTCATCTACTGTTGCCTTATTTTCTGACATATTCAGCAAACACTTCCACCGTCTCATTATGTCTCCTTGAACAGCCAAAAAAGGAGCAAACTTATTCTAAAAAACATACAAAATAGTTTTATAGCTATTTCTTTTACTGTGTGGAGCCCAGTTTAGCCCACCCATAGACTGTATATAAACATGTTGTCATGCTTTACATTTTAAAAGTGGAACCATGTTTCTACCTGTGTAGGACTCGCAGCAAAGTCAAGCAACGGATGAAAGAAAACAGGAAAGAATAAAGAGTCAAGATAAGTGTCGTGTGATCAGCCTTAAAAACAGACAAGAACAGGTACATTTATTTAAATAGCAAAATTCATACACAAAGCAGCATCAGGTTACTTCTGGAAATGAAAACACTTTAAAAGAAATTTGAATATGTATACAAATTCATAGACAATACTGGTGTATTAGAGTAAAATAACATTTGTTTTTCAAGCAGCAAGATTTTAATTGTGACACACTGAAGCCAGTGGAAGTAAACCAGCATCCACTGTTCTTTCCTTCCATTTTTGGGTGGCATCAATAAAGTTTATCTTATCTTTGTGAAAATGTGGATGGTTGGTTGCCAGTCTTCTTCAGTTATGTAGATGACAGACACATTTATGTATCGATATCACCAGGTGACTGTGGTATCAACCAGTGATTGGATGAGCCAAAACCTCCTCCACATAAACAAAGATTAAACTGAAATACAGTTTTTTAAGCCAAAAATGAAAAGTCAATCATCAGACGCAGTCACTGTCGATAAAGACCACATATCAGGTCTGAAATCTGGGTGTAGTCCTGGACTCAGACCTAAATTTCAAAGTCCACATTAAGACAAAATCAACCGACTGTCACCCGAAGAATAAATCAAGGACTGATGTCTTTGTCGGATTTTGAAAAGAGTGTCGGTGTGTACATCTTCAGTAGGACGCCTGATTCAGAGTTCTCGTTAAGAGCATGAGACCACATCAGTCCGGTTGTCACATCTTTACACTGGCTTCCTGTTTGTCAAAGAACTAATTTTAAAACGCCCCTGTCGGTGTATAAAGTACCAAAAGGTTCATTTCTGACCTGCTGCTTCGTTCTGAACCGTTCAGACCTCTCAGGTGGTCTGGTACAGGTCTGTTTATTGTTCCCAGCCCAGAGTCCAAACGTGGTGACGCAGACCAGTTTTTATGCTTCACATTTATGAACAAACTCCCAGAAAAAGCAGTTGTGCTCAGAAACTCTCATTTTGCTTTAATCAGGGCTGAAGACTTTTCAGTTTGGCAGTTTGGGAACATTTATTCATGTCTCTCGCTGGAGCTCAACAGTAATTTTCTATTTCAGCTCATATTTTGTCTTTATTTTACTCACCTTGCGTCTCTTGTCTAAGCCCCACCCCCCCTTCCAACCTGACCTCAGAGCTGTGGGATTTTAAAGGTCACGGCTGCTGTGAATGTTGCTGACCTCCACTGTAAATGTCAGCAGCCTGGAAAGGATTCACACACAAATACAAACCAGGCTGACTGATATATTTACCGTGATCTCTCCATGTACTCAAAGGTTCTCTGGGATCTGTTCAGAGATCTGAAATACTGACAACACATAGTATTTTTTAGGTTCATAAGATTTGGACATTTTGCTCAGTGGGATAACTGAAACTTTTACGAGATCTCAACTGACGAATCAACCAGTTTCAGCTCATCACAGATATGTTCGCATCAACGAAGGAGAAGCTTTAAATTGACTTTTCTAAAATAGTAAAAACCGCAAAGGGATCAAATGAGATCAGTTTCACATTCTGAAATTTCAGCCATAAAACTAAAATATATTGAGAAAAAAATGTAAAATTAAAATGTTTCACCGTAGAAACTCAGATTTTTACCCGTCAGTTCCCGCTGAAGATGTAAGTCTTGGCAGAGTCCAAACACTAGCACGTTTCAGAACTGAAGGCGTTGAGTATTTGGGGCAGCAGGGTGGTGTGTGTGTTCATGATGCGGTTCCCTGATAGTTTCTGAAAACACTGGAGCTCTGTGGTTCAGGCTTTCATGGGTTTGCTCTCCCCTGCTGCAGAACCTGTGGACTCAGGCTCAGGTGGAGTCTCTGGTGGCGGAAGGTCGGTTGGAAGATCTGAGGGCAAGACTCTGCAGCAGGATGAGCTTCGGCACGGCCGGACTCAGGGCGCCGATGGGCGCCGGATTCAACCGGATCAACGACCTCACCGTCATCCAGTCCACACAGGTCAGACCACTTCACACACCAGTCAGACCAGTCCTCACACCGTGGTCCTGTATGATGAACGGTTTCCTTTAGTCACATCCTGCAGGTGGCTGTCACCAGGTTCAGGTGGCGGTGGTCTGTTGGTCACCTGTGAGGTGTGAATAAATAGATGCTTTTGTTTCAGGCTAGTTTACTGCCCACAAATTCTGTTCAGCTAATATCAAATAACTAACGAGATTATAATGACTTTAAAGACTGATATCTAACACGATGCTTCTTTTGTGTCATTTTCTTTCCCGGTCTCTCCTCAGGGTCTGTTTTCCTACCTGTCCAGGTACTTCGCAGACTTCCGCAGTAGAGGAGTGGTTGTTGGTTTTGACACCAGGGGACAGGAGGAGAGCGGCTGCAGCAGTCAGAGGTAAAAACTCGTTTTCACTCTGCAGCTGATGGATTTTACCACAACCCACAGGAATCCTGAACTTTTCAGAGTTCACTTCATCTACTTTAATTTTAGTTTTTAGGGTTTTCATTTAGAAAAGACTGGTCAGTCACAAAGAGATGTACAGAGGCCCAAGTGTTTGCTCTTTGGGGGCAGTGATGTGGAAGAGGGCAGTGGCTAAGGTCATGGGGACATAAAGATGTCGGTGGGTATATCTCAGATTTTTGCGTTTTTGTGTTTTTATTTGTTTCAGGCTGGCAAAGTTGACGGCTGCAGTGATACTGAGCAGAGGCGTCCCTGTTCATCTTTTCTCCACATTTGTCCCGACGCCCTACGTGGTGAGGAAACATCTCGCCTCTGTCTCACTGGGCCTGCTGTGTCATTTTGAAACCTGACCATCATCTATATGGCTGCATGGTCAGCATTAATGTGCATTTCTGTTCCAGCCGTACGCTGTGAAGAAACTCGGAGCGGCAGCTGGAGTGATGATCACCGCGTCGCACAATCCAAAGGAAGACAACGGATACAAGGTCGGAAACCACAATAAGTCAGGCTGCACTTTAAACACTGGACGTGAAACAACTAGAAACTTCTTACACTGTCAGGGTCTCTACTGTAGCAGAGGTAAGGATGTCTGAGGATGACGCTCTGTATCTGTACCTCCCCCTGCAGGTGTACTGGTGTAATGGCGCTCAGATCTCCTCGCCTCACGACAAGGAGATCCTGCGGAGCATCGAGGAGCAGCTGGAGCCCTGGAGCGCCTCCTGCTGGGACGAGGAGCTGGTGGAGAACTGTTCCCTGAGGACCGACCCCCTGACCCAGATCAACAGCTGCTACATGGACGAACTCACCTCCCTCTGCTTCCATAGGTAAGAGGAGGACGAGTTCACCTGGTGTTCACCTCCCCCAAGTTTACTCAGACCACTTCTCTGTTTCCTTCTCTACACTAGCTCTCTACTGCAGCTCACTTCCAGTTTAAGACTCTGGTACTGGACTCTGGTCTTGGGAAGGGGCTATGGTCCTCTCGGATCTGGTTCCACAGTGGTTGAATGAGTCATTGCACATCTTTCGCCACAGACTAAAAACCATATTTCTCTTGTGCGTCTCAGAGATTTGAACAGCAGCTCTCCTTTGAAATTCGTCCACTCGTCCTTCCACGGCGTCGGACACGTCTTCGTCCAGCAGGCCTTCCAGACCTTCGGCTTTGCTCCACCGATCCCCGTCCCTGAACAGAAAGACCCCGACCCCAAGTTCTCTTCTGTGCACTGCCCGAACCCAGAGGAGGGAGAGTCTGTTCTGGTACGAAACAGATCCCAGTTCTTCAAGTGATTTTTTTTTTTCAGTTTTCTTGTTTCAATAATCGGTTATTTCTGTTTCTTCTTCTGTGGT
Source organism: Toxotes lorentzi (assembly GCA_037833715.1). Lineage (NCBI taxonomy): Eukaryota > Metazoa > Chordata > Actinopteri > Toxotidae > Toxotes > Toxotes lorentzi. The sequence goes on from JBBMJY010000026.1 coordinate 3,083,882, forward strand.
GCAGAAGCTTTCTCTTCTCCTGGCAGAGAGGGAAAACGCTCAGATCGTTCTGGCGACGGATCCTGATGCTGACCGTTTGGCTGTAGCAGAGATGTCTGATGGGTAACTCTGGCTGGTGGAGTTGTTGTGTTACTGGTGTAGTTCTTCAGAGTTCACCTGTGCTACAGGTGTGGTTTACCGCTGTTTATTTGTGTTACTGGCATATTTATCTGTATCTTCCCCGTGTTTCAGGTGTGGCTGGAAGGTGTTCACAGGTAACGAGCTAGCGGCTCTCCTGGGCTGGTGGATGTTCTTTAACTGGAAGGAGAATCATCCAGATCCAGCAGACACTCAGAGGGTTTACATGTTGGCCACCACAGTGTCCTCCAAGATCCTGCAGGCCTTCGCCCGAATTGAGGGGTTTCACTTCGAGGTGAGAAGGGTTCAGCTACACCTAGAAATATCTCAGTGATCAATCAGTGATTTGATTAGACTGGGAAGAGGGGGAAGAGGAGGAGGAACATGTGGATGAGGAGGATAGTGGGGATGATGAGCATGACGATGGTGATGATGAAGGTCTCCTGTCTCTGTGTTGAACAGGAAACTCTTCCAGGTTTTAAGTGGATCGGGAACAGGATGCACGAACTGTCCAAAACAGGAAACACAGTCATATTTTCCTTTGAGGAGTCGATTGGTAATTATTTAAATTTGTGAATCTGTGATTTCACCCATTTCCTACAGTTGCTTGTTATTTTTCACCTTCTCTTATTATTATTTCTGAACACAGACTTGGCCTCTGTAGAAGACAAGCAGAATCTATTGAACTGGACCAACAGACAAACCAAGAACATCAGAGCGAAGTTCGAACTTTTCAGAAACTTCTCTTTCTGTCACGTCAGGTTTCCTGTGTGGCAACATGGTACCCGACAAAGACGGCGTGAGCGCGGCGGTGGTCGTGGCTGAAATGGCTGCTTACCTCCACAACCAGAACCTGAGTCTGAACCAGCAGCTGCACAACATCTACCAGACGTACGCTGCATGTTTCAGAATATTTAGACTTCATGATCCAGGTTGTCCCACAGGTTTACAAGTCTGGAAATGTCCTGATAAGCAAAATGTGGATCAAATATTAGTTAAAATCATCAGGTCATATATAATTCAACATCTGAACATCATCAGAATCAGGATGATATGAACTCATGAACTCTGTCCACATATGTTTAAATCAACATGACATGGAACTAAACACTAATTATAGATGTGAACCTACTCTACCTGCATTTAATGTTAATATGCTGTTAAAACCATGACAGATTTTTCCCTAATCTAATTTTAAAGACAGATTTCAGTCTGTGGGATACAGAGGTATGCGGCGTCCTTTCGGTGTGGCTGTCGGTAGGGGCTGGTTGCTCGGCTTGCGTTGACCCAACATGCGCCTTTCTTGTGATCATCATTCAAATAACTTCACTAGACTAAATGGTTTTTGAGAAAATCGAAATATTGACAGAGATTCCTCCGTTTATTGTTCAATTCAATTCAACTCAATTTTATTGATACAGCTCCTTCCACAATCAAAATTGTCTCAAAGGCTGAGTTGCAACAGCCTTTTCAAGAATTTTAGACGTAAAGGGGAGATTGGATATAGGTCTATAGTTTGTTAAAGTGCCAGGGTCAAGAGAAGGCTTTTTAAGTAGAGGTTTGATAACTGCAACCTCAAAAGCCTGTGGAACATACCCTGTTACTAAAGAGAGATTTATCTGATCTAATATGGAAGTGCCAATCAAAGGCAAAA
>JBBMJY010000026.1:3118332-3142198 GCA_037833715.1 Toxotes lorentzi
AGAGGCAAAAACAGCTATAACAGGGCTACTGCGGTAAACACACATAAAACTTCAATAATGATTTCACACAATTGCATTCTTTAAAAATGTAACCAAACTTGATAAATGAACATAATAAAACCTGCAGCCGAGGGTTCCCACCAGTTTCTCAGGTGACTCCAGCTAGCTTAGAAGTTAAAGTTAAAGTTAGCCTAAAGTTGCCTAGCAGTTCTTTTTAAATACATATATACAATTCCTAAACAAACAAAGAGCCAGCAGGACAAGAGAGCACCGTTGTATTTAAAAAAAAAAAAAAAACAACGTGTCCGGCTTGATAAATCACAGGTCGTTTACCTTCCAGGGGATTTAATCCCGGTCTGAGGCTCCGTCCATCTTTCGAACAACGCGCCGTGTTGTCCAGCGAACTACCCACGGAGCCCGTGGGTAGTTCAGGGTACCTGGGACAGTGGAACTTTCCCAACAAACAGCTGACTCTCACTCTCACCAACATGTCGGTGTATTCCATGCAGCATCCAAAGGCCGGAGGAGGCCCATAAATACAAACACATTAAAAACACCATGTATATTCAGATGTGTGTGAGAGTCCTCAGTCACCCGAGTCCTGGTCTCCCATAAAGGACTGAGGACATTCCAGCTTTCACCCACAGCGTCCTCAGGTGTCCACAACACAAATAAATACACTCTCGGTTCACCGGGTATAGCTAGTTTAGAGGTTTTTTTAGCTGATCGTTTTCCTTGTTCTCAAAAACTATTTATTGCAGGTCCATGATCAGCATGTAAAACTGGAAATTGACAAATTATTTTTACCTCATCTCCAGCATGAATTATCCTACCAAATTCTCGGGGACGATCGGCTACACCTCAGTCACTGAACAGGACTAAAGTGGTGAAACATACATCGCGTTGGTGGTATAGTGGTTAGCATAGCTGCCTTCCAAGCAGTTGACCCGGGTTCGATTCCCGGCCAACGCAGTATCACTTTTTGTTTGTGTAAAAGCCCACCGGATAAAAACTCTCACAATGTACATTCTAGATGTATTTACGTGTGGTGATGAGATTAGTTTTGTCAATTATAAAAAAGCAATAATTTATAAGTGGTTGGTGAAAGAGCTTCTGACTGAGAGAGAGAGGACAGTAACTGTAGAAGATAACCGGTTGGGTTTTTCTGGTGAACAGGAGAAAAAAAGACGCTGATAAAATCTGAAATCTGATTTGAAATGCAAACGCTCACAAACGATTGCATATTGGTCCAAAAATAAAGTGAATGTGTGCAATGGAAAAAATAAATGAAATGTAGTCTTTGTTTAGCTTGCAAAAATCACAAGTATAATCTATATCCAATTTAAATCTTTACATAAGCCAAAAATTAAATACAAATGTACTTATTAATGTATTTGATGTGTTATTATATTTTGTTGATTATAAGCCAATGAAAAATCTGAACCATGCTATACAGATTCTTATCGCTCTTGGGAAATATCATAATCATAAATCCAAATGGTCTGGATCCAAACCCTCTTTTGAACAATTCACTGCTGAACTGAATAAATGTGGACTCATTATGGAACAATGTTACAGACATCAGGAACGTGGAGAACCAAAAGGCAACAAGGACTTTTAACATCCTAAAGCAACTGAATTTTATCTGAACTGTTAAAATTATTGTACCCAAGGCATATGTGTTCTGTTTATTGTGTTAATGTACCATTTATTAAATAAAGTTTTTGTTTTTTAATTGTGGTAGAGTGGAGTCAGACAGAAGGGGGCAGTGACGCGACATCGAGGAGGCAAACTGCTGTAAAAGCTCGAAGAAGAAGACGAAGAAGAAGGGACAGGAAGCGGAAGTGGTTCGTGAGGGACTCGGAAATAATTCTGTGATTTGCGAGACTAAAAAGCGCCCAACTGAAACCTGCGTCCTTTGTTTTGACTGTTAAATCTCCACCGACCCGCGGAGGTCGTCCTCGGGCTGCCGGGACTCACTGGGAGTCTTCGCTTGATCCACCGATCGGCTGCTGCTGTTGTTACCGTCCGCCATCTCGTGTCTCCGCGGACCCCGGTTTTCGTTAGCCGGTGTTGTGTCGGTTATGGCGGCGGGAGGCGGCGCGGCTCCTCCACATGTCGGTGATGTGGAAGAAGACGCTTCGCAGCTGCTGTTTCCCAAAGGTCGGTGACCGGTCTGTGCGGAGCTGAAGTCAGTTTACGCTCGGGCAGATAAACCTTTGTTTTAGCTTTGAAAGCACGAAGGGAGATTTCACATCCAGACCACAAAGGGTCGGGTCTTGACCACTATAGGTCCATAAAGGTTTGGACTCTCCCGATTTGACAGGTCTAGTGGGTTCTGGTCCAGAGTGGTCTAGGTGTGAAAAGAATCACTAAAATTTTCACAAATAGAATAAAAGTTTCACAAAGCAGTCTTTGGCTGCTTTCATGGACCAGTCTAAGTTTAGTGGTTTGTGATCAAGACCTGGTCCATTGTGAAAAAGCAGTGTCACACCCACAGATTGCCACCTGGTTGCTTTGATGGAGGTGGCTTAGTGTCTCTGTCCTGCTGCCGTTTTATTGTGCGTGTCTTCTGTGTTCCACTGTCGTCACAGAGTTCGAGAACGCAGAGACTCTGCTGAACTCGGAGGTCCACATGTTGCTGGAACACAGGAAACAGCAGAACGAAAGCGCAGAGGACGAACAGGAGCTTTCAGAGGTTTTCATGAAGACTCTCAACTACACGGCTCGATTCAGCCGCTTCAAGAACCGGGAGACCATCACCGCCGTACGCAGGTACAGGTTCACTTCTTACCTGCCTGAATGTCTTCACACAAACCTGACATCCTCAGATCTTTGTGCCTTGATCTGGATCTGACAACCCCCTGCTCTCTCCCTCTCTCTCTGCTTGCCTTCAGTCTCCTCCTGCAGAGGAAGCTTCATAAATTCGAGTTGGCCAGTTTAGCAAATCTGTGCCCTGAAGCTGCTGAAGAGGCCAAGGCCCTGATCCCGAGGTCCGTCTGATCCACATCACACACAGACAGAAACCATGTCTCACACACAGAAACCAGATCAGAGCTTCGCCAAACTTAACACAAAGACCAGAATCATGATAAAACATCTGAAGATGTCACCTTCAGCTTTGAGAGACTGATATGGACGTTTTCGTTGATCAGTGACATTTTAATAATCTGATGATAATCAGCATATCGATTGGTAGTGATGATCACCTCTAGGCAAACTTTCATTGCTCGACTGACGCATCACTAAACATTAACCCTTCTCTATAGATTCATTATTGTTTAAAGCTGCAGCTCAAACAACCTTTGACCTTCAATGATCACAGCCGGTGAATGTGTGTGTTCATGTGTGGAAAATATGTTTGTGCTTCTAGTCTGGAGGGTCGGTTTGAAGATGAGGAGCTGCAGCAGATCCTCGATGACATCCAGACCAAGAGAAGCTTCCAGTACTGAAACCAGACCCAAGACCCAGACCAGGACTGCTTTCTGGGCTCTGTGATTCCTGGTTCTCCTACTGGACTGGTCCCGCTCTGACCACGGTCAGGTCCCTGTCTTGTCTGCAGTTTTATATCCAGGACTTCTGAACTGAACTGACTGTCTGTCTGATTCCAGTCCAGTGTGGATCCTGATGGGTCACTGTGCCGCTCATCTTCCTTCTACCATCACAGTAATCTTTGATTTACCTTTTTTTTTTTTTTTTTTTTTTACATGATTGGTTCTCTTGTTTTTGACAGACCACATCTGGGTCTGACTTCAGAGCTGAGATCTGGTCTGACTTTGGTGGTCTGGTCCATCATTTCTATTAGTTCCAGTGACACTGTGCTGAGCAGAGGCACTGAACACCTATTATACATTGTAATACCGCTTTTACCACTACGCAAAGGATTTGTATTTTCTGCCACTTTCTGAACAGTGTTTGGTGAGAAGTTTGCAGCTGTCAGAACAGAAGACACTGCAGGTTTAAACAGTTTTTGGACTGAAAGGTATGAAACAGGCAGGCCAGTCAAAACATCTGGCTGAAACCTTCAAAATAAAAGCCTTTCCAAGGTAAATGGTGTATTTGGACTGACAAGCATCTATTTGAAAACTGAAAATATTTACAGAGGGGGCTTATGCAGTTTGGATTGTTCCACTTTTACTGTGTTAAATCATGAACATTTTTTCTTTTCCTCCTATTTCTTTATTGATGTAACAGTTCAATGTTCATCCATTCAGCTATTTTTACATTAAAGTCCCTGAAAAGTTGGTTTCAAATCTGAAGTTGTTTTTCTCTGACACGAACATGCTTTATTAAAAAAAAATCTCTGAAAACCTAAAAGAGGACTTTGTGTCTCCAGGAAGATTTGAACCTGAGCAGCTTTAATGTCTCTGGGTAGAAACTCAGTTTGTTCACAGTTCATCAAACATTAACACAGTATGCCGCAGTGGTGTTGGAGTCCTCTGAATCCTGCAGAGCTTCAGGCAGAACTCCACTGGACGTCTGCACCATCCTCACCGTGTTCCTGCTGAACAGAGTCCTCTCATAGTCCATCAACTGTCTCCAGAACCCAGCGTTGGGTCTGATGAAGGGTCGCTGCTCCAAAACTTGCTCATGAGCCTGACGGAGGCTGAGACCTTCAAACCTGCACACACAGAGACCAGAACCTCCTCAGAGTCATGAACCATCTCAGACACCAGGACCTCCTCAGAGTCCTGAATCACAGACACAAAGTGACCACAGAGACTGGAGGTCTCAAACTGTTAAACTGGGACCAAACACTGAATCTTTTAGTAGAGGGTTGCTGGTTTACCTCATCAGGTAGGCCATTATCAAAGCAGGGGATCGGCTCCTGCCGGCAGTGCAGTGGACCAGAGTCCTCCCTGTCTGGTTCTGGTTGATCCGTTCAGCCACTGGGTCAAAGTACTGTCTCAGGGGAGCGTGAGGTTGATCCTGGACAGGGACATGGAAGACCTGCAGGCCGTCCATCTGAGGGTAGGACACATTCTCCAGTCCACTGGCGTTAATGATGAGGGTGATGTTTCTGCTGGTCAACACACTGTGGTTCAGAGCCGCGTCCAGGCCGCTGAGGAACAGACCAGGAGAGACCTTAGAGACCGACATGACCAGCTGCAGGAGAGAAGGACAAACCTTCACCTGTGAGACGATACTTAGGGCTCATCCAGGTAGAAATCAGCAGACACACAAAAAGAAAACAACAAAACATCAAGGTGAACACATGAAAGATAAAAAAAAAATTAAGGGAATTGAAAGAAAATGTGAGAGTCACATCTGTTTGTAATTATGTTTAATTACCTTAGCATGTTTAACTTAATATTGGCAAAGTGTCAGGGTGAAATAAGCAAAATACAATATTTAAACAATAAAAAATGCAAGATGAGACTGAAAATACAAATGGACAAAAAATAATAGACGAGAAACAGATTGCAGTGATAAGAGTTTTCTTATTTACATTTGAGCAACAGTTGTATTGTTGTTCAGGTTTGTTCTTATGAATGACAATTAATAAATAACTGAGCTAAATGACTGTGACTTTTTTGTGATATCAGGCTGAAAATAAAATGACTGGAGTCACCGGCTTCCACAGGTATCTGCAGGTATCTTAACTTTATTCAAAAAAGCTGAATAAGTAAAAATAAAGTCCATTAAATACGTGCCTCAGTTATTCTTTATTCAATTTATTGATTTTTGTACTTTAGTCCGTGGTAAAGTGTCTGCTGAATCACGGCAGTTTCCTTTGTGTTTGGGTGGATCAAAAAGTTCTGTCAGAAGTGGGATTCGAACCCACGCCTCCAGGGGAGACTGCGACCTGAACGCAGCGCCTTAGACCGCTCGGCCATCCTGACATGTCACTTACCGTAGACCACCATCGACACATATACACAGGAGGATCTTCGGGGACCATTAGAAGTTTTAATTCACTTTAACCGGTTGTTGGCCCCCATACATGGCGGTGTCCTGTATATTTAATCGCGCTCACATCGTAAAAATATAAAGGTACAAAACCGGCGTGTCTAAATGGATCAATCGATTCAGTTTGCAAAATATCAATACCTATTCAGCTCAAAGTGCTGCTGAGCCGTGTGCGGGACATGTCGGGACCTGCGGGCCTGCAGCGTCTCATGTGACGATGAGCCACAGTCGGTTTAAATAGGCTAAGTTTCACTTGTGGTTTCACAGCGACGGGTTGACTGTACATGCAGGTAAGATCTGTTCCGTCTCTTTGTTAGACCCTGATTACGGACATAACAGACGGTCAGTTAAACCCGGACAGTCTCTTTACTGTAACGGCGACAGACCAAGTGAACGGCCGTAAACCGGAACACCCGCTGGTCGAACGATTTTAATTTTGAGACGAGCTGCGTACATACGCCCTATAGAGTTTGATCCAAACTTCATTCAAAAATGTTACAGTTAAATGTTTTCTTCATTATCTGCGCCTATACCGTGATTATAATTCAACACTGAAGATATTTCCCCAAAGACGTTTACTGTCCGAAGTATTCGGCCTTCATACAGCACGGTAACAGCTTTGAGTCTGGCTGTAGGCTTACTCACTAACCCTGACTGTGATGTGTTTCACTAGAAGAAGGCGACACGGAACAACTATAAAAACAAAGAACGTTTATTAAGTAACGTTGTTCTTTTTACATGTTTGATGCCCAACAAGGGAGTAGGTCCCAACAATTCGTCTCATGTCCGAAGAACTAAACTGGCACATTTTCTTTGCTAAAGCGTAAACAAATACATTTTCTGCCACTTTTTGAATGGAGTTTGGTGAGAGGCTTGTGGCTGTCAGAGCATCCGGAGAGTGTATGTCGGGCAGTGGAGCAAACTGAAGAGGACAGAGGTCACCTCACCTGATTCCTCCTGATTCAAAGGACCTCAGGACTTTTTCTGTAAGGCTTAAGTAACACGCGACGTCCGGCCGCAACTTTCAAAATAAAAGCCCCACTAACGAAGCCGTTTAAGCTCTTTCCCCAAAATATGAAATTAGATTTTTGAGAAGTTAGTGTCAGACATTGTCCTTATTACATGTAAGACGTTAAATAGGTTTTACTTTCTGAGGAGTCTGTTTAAATGTGATGAATTTTATTGGGTTCAGATCAGTATTAAAGTATTACCCACAGCCCTCCTTCTGTCTGTCTTAGTCTTTAAATCTGTTTCTGTTCTGACATAGATCACATGATAATGCAGAATCAGAGCCGCAAGACTGCAACTGGAGCTAAGGCCACAGCGACCGGACAGACCCAGAAAACCATCATACCTCAGGTCAGGTACCATCCAACTATGCAGACTCAGAGTCATGGAGATGGAGCACAAGCCAAAACCACTAAAAACACTGATACCAGAACCAATAAAACAAAAAAGACCAGACCTGGAGCTGTGCACCCTCCTCAGACTGGGAGCCAGCATGGGGACAACACTACCCAGGCTGATCCCGTTCCTGCTGTGAGACCACCTCCGGATAAAGGACAAAACAAAGAACAAAGCACTCAAACATCCGTAAAGAAGACTAATCAGAATCTGGTTCAGACGACTGCAACAGATCTTGATCCTCCTCAAAAACCAGATCGGTACTCTAACAGAGGCCCTCCTAGACCAGAACAGATTCCTCTGGATATGGATTCCCAGATGGACAGGTGTATGGTGGAGGAGGTGGAGGTTCTGACTCGTGGACAGAGGACCAACCCAGACTGGTTTTCTTGGAGGAAGAACCGGATCACAGCCTCTGTGGCTCATCGCATCGCTCACTGCCGCTTCGTTCACGGCAAGGCCAAAACCCCACCCTCTTCCTACGTGGCTGCTATCACAGGTAGGTAACACCCCTCCTGCCACAGCATGGCTGGTATTTTTTCACCATGTGCGTTTCAAGCAAAAATACCAAAAACTGTTTTTGCTTAAAAAAAAAAACAAACAGAAATAAAACAGACAGCAGAGGTAAAGAAGCATATCTCCCCTCATCAATACACAATTCAACAAAATATGGCAAAAAGTTAATCAGATTAGCTGACAATAATCATGTAAAAACTAAAATTCTTACATAAAGGTAAAGAAAGAATTAAACATAATGAAGAACTTTTTAGTTACTAGTTTACTAAATAATGAATCTGTTCATTGGGACAAATAATCATCAGGTTAATCAATAGTGAAAATAATGTGACGTGTCATTAATCCAGACTGTAGTTATTGGGTCTGAGACAAAAGTTAGTTTCAGGATGTTAGTTGGAGAGTTCCTGGTTCTTTATCAATGAAGATGACTCTGATTCGACAGGTGAGGGTACAGGTGTTATGACCAGAGCCATGAGATGGGGGGTCGAGATGGAGGACAAGGCCGTCCGCAATTACGAGGTACAGTTCAACACGGTGATCAACCTGATGTTTAGCCAGCTCTGCTCTGCTAGTTCCCACCAGAGATCACTAACCCCAGGACCAGGGTCTGGTTCCTGAGTTCTGATCTGACATGCTCAGTATCTGATCAGTGCTAATGCTGACCTCATCATTAGAGGCTACATTCATAGTCAGGCATTGGGTTCTGTAACAGGAAAGAAAAAGTTGGACAGGTGTATCTGGGTGCTGAAAAAACCCTGCACGACCTTAAGGTGGAGAAATAAGTCGAGGCCAAAGTCAGATCAGAGATCATTTCTCTGATGAGCTTAAACAGAAGACAGGAAGTGACATAGAGCACCACATGCTCTGATGATGATGTCGTTCTGTAGAAACTGAAGAGTCAGGCCTTGGGTAGGCCGGTCTTCGTTCAGGACTGCGGCCTGTTCGTTGACACTCAGCGGCCCTGGTTGGCTGCGAGTCCTGATGGCATCGTGATGGACAGACAGACCGACCAACAGCTGCTCTGCCTAGAGGTGAAGTGTCCCTACAAACACAGAGAGAGACGGGTGGAGGACGCCTGCAGGGACGACTCTGCCTTCTGTCTGGAAATACAGGATGAGGATGGACAGGAGCCCGGAGGGGTAAAAAATCATTAAATTTTTTTGTCCAGAGCAGTCTGTCTCCTCCTTATTGTACTCACACCTATCCTCTCCCTGTTCATAATGTCCTCTCCTTGTCCTCCTTTTCCAGTCCCCAGTCTACCGTCTGAAGAAGTCTCACAGTTACTATACACAGATCCAGTGTCAGTTGGCAGTGACAGGCCTGCAACAGGCTGACCTCGTCGTCCACACCTTGAAGGAGACGGCCATCGTTCCGGTGACCTTTGATCCAGACTTGTGGGAGGAAACGGTGTCCTTACTGGAGGTGTTCTACAGGGACGCCATCCTGCCTCACCACAGAAAGAAGACAGAGCAGGAGACAGCGGAGGCCAGGAGACCAGAGCTGTAGGGATGGGCATCCGAGATCATAGGTTTGATCCGCATCATGTGGAGTCCGCCGCTCTCTGGTGACCTCTGTCCGTCCCTGTGGTGGGTGGGGGTGGGTGACAGAGGTGTGGTAAACTCAGTAAACACACTGAGGTGTGTTCCTCTTTTAAGAAAGCTGAAGCAGCACAGTGAGTTCAAAGCACTGCCAGTTTGTGGTCATGGGTTTTTTATAAGTATTTTATACAAAACTTCCCGAGAAGAAAAGTCCAGAAACTTTTCTTGTTTTAACGAGATTCTTTTCACTTTCTTGTTTTAGATAAAAACTCTTTCATCTCAAGATTTTTGTAAGAACATGCCACTTTATCTTCAAATTACAGTGAAACTTCTCCTGTAATAAATAAATATACTCATAAAATTAATAAAGATGCTTTGATGGTAAAATGTCACCCGTTTAGTGTCATGAAACCTGGACCCTGCTCTCATCATGTAAACTGAGATGAAGAACCATGTTGCTCATGATCCATGTAAACATCAAATCCGGAAAATAATCAAAACCAGGAAACTAACGTGCGAGCACTCACACTCGCCGCAGCTGAGATCATCTGATGAGGGCGGCATTTATATGTTTTAATTATGTTATGAGCCTTTATCAGTGACAGAAGAGAGACGGGGAACGATTCAAACACTGTGGTTCAAACAGAACAGAACAGGCGGCAACGTTTCAGGGCTGTGGGTTACGCTCATTAAGAGGTAAATATAAATGTGAGTGAATGACCGAAGAACTGAGAAACTGAACACACGATCTGATGCTTTTTATTGTGTTTGTGTCTCTGAATGTAAATATAATGTTTGTTTGACGATCAGGTCCTTTAAATCTGATAAAACCTCAAACCTCCGCTGAGTCCGTACAAAACAAAATCAGGTCTAACGTGATGATAAACTGACGACAAACGGATGTTTGACTTTTAAATAAACTCCAAATCGTCTTTGATGACTGCTCCTCCTCCAGAGTTCACTATGACTTCACCAGGTGAATGAAAACAACCAACCAGCTCGCAGCAGATCATATTCTGATGCAGGAGATGCGACAGTTCAGAAAAGAAAATGTCCTCTGGTCCACTCTGACGGCTGATTGGCTGCTGTGAGGTGTTATTATGGAGGGGTAGGGTTTATGTTAATAGTGGTCAGCATGGTCAGTCAGCAGTGGGCGGAGCCTCACAGGTAACCCTCCTTCTTGAACTGCTCGTGCAGGATGTCTCGGTATTCGTCGAAGCCGCCGTCAATGCGTTGAACTTTCCCGGCTTCACACACCCACAGCTCCTTACACACCAGCCGGATAAGACGCTCGTCGTGTGACACCAGGATGAGCCCGCCCTGAAAAACACAAAGACACACACCTGAGACACACCTGTCCACTGATACAACACGGTGAGGAAGGTAAGCTGCTCTGTTGTTTAAAGAGAAACTTCACATGTTCAAATGATGCAGATTCATGAAGGCTCAGTTCACAGCTCAGCTCTGAAGACAGCAACATGAAGTCGAGCCGTCAAAACTCAAATCTGTCAAATCAAAGCTGTGATCCGAAGTTTGAATTCATGTACACCGAATTCAAACTTCTGTGTACAAGTGGTTCGGGTTGTGTGTTGTGATCCTGCAGGGAGTGTTTGTAAAACCCACTGAGGTGTGTTGATGATTATTTGTCAGTAAACAGACACAAACTGAACAGATAAACACTGACACTACACCATCTGAGAGAGAAAGTGAGGAAACATTTTGGATTCAACATGATAAATGGAAAAGCTGCACATAAAGATAAGGCCTGACAGTGACGTTATCATGACACCCAACCTGAAATCAGTTGTTTGCGTGTCTCAGCGAGTCAGTGAAGGCACCACAAACAAACTGAACGCCAACAATGTGGGCCATGTTCAGATTAACAAGATACCCATTAGTTTAACATTGATATGATAAAGTCACACACACTCACTTTAAACTTGTTGAGAGCTTTAGCCAGAGCCTCGATGGTCTCCATGTCCAAGTGGTTTGTCGGCTCGTCCAGGATGTAGAAGTTTGGACTGAAGGACGAACAAAGAGACAACATCATCACCTTCACCATCATGACCATCACCATCATCACTAACAGCGGATCCCTGAGCCCTCTGTTACCATGGCATGGTCATCTGTGCAAAGGCGACCCGACTCTTCTGTCCTCCTGACAGACTGGCCACCGGCCTCGTGGAGAGCTCTCCGGTGATACCGTAACCTCCCAGCTGGTGACGGTACTCCTCCTCCGTCCGGCCTGCGCCGAACATAAACAACAGCCAATCACAGATTAACACCTAGGTGTGCATAGTCACTGTTGTGGTGGTTAGTTACTGGTGTAGTTGCTATTACTGCAGTTGCTATAGTTACCGGGGAACTTGTTGAGCAGCAGCTCCACAGAGCAGACGTTCAGGTCCAGCTGATCCACATGATGCTGACTGAAGTAACCAATCTTCAAGTTCCTAATGACACATGAAAAGAATCAGCAACGAGGCTTCAGTCTGGTTAACGGCTGCTATCAAAATCAGATTCTGGTACTTCCTCTACTCTGATTGGTCGTCTTACCTGTGAGTGTGTCTGACTCCGCTGACTGGTGTCAACTCGCCCATAAGCAATTTGAGGATGGTGGTTTTACCTGCACCGTTTTCACCAACCTGACAGGAAACGCAACAGGACACGTCAACTCACATCCAATACAGTCCCAATACTGCATTATTGATCAGTATGATGTATTCCACATTTTGATGCTAAAACAAAATATTTAAAACAAATAGTTTTCAAATGTCCAGGTTATTAATGTTTTTCTGTTAAATCATGTGATTTAACTCGTAATGAAAGATCAGCTCCATTTGAAAACAGCTCCCATTAACGGTTCAACAATCACTGACTGGTTGATTTTAAGGTTCGCTGTGACACGTACGATACAGATTCGAGACTCCAGGTCGGCCGACAGGTTCAGTCCAGAGAAGAGCCGCTGGTCTGGAGTGTAGTAAAACTCTACCTCATCTAACTGCAGGATGGGAGGAGACAACTTCTCAAAGTTATCTGGAAACCTGCAGGAAGACACGACATGTCAATCAATCACTCATCATCTGAACAGGAAAACCACCACGGGAAAAACCAGCCGTCACCTTGATCATTCATCCATCCATCTATAAATAAATGAATATTTTCTTCATTTAAACAGGCTGAACGACTGATTAGATGACTGAGGACAACTGTGGTACTAACTGAAGATAACAGTTTAGAAGATCTTGGCAGAATAAGCAGGAATTCAGCTGTTTTCACAGTGAAGGGCACCAACACTGTATCCACGTCTGTATCAACCTGCAGTAAGGCAGTAAATACCAGCACAGGCCAGATGAACCTGTTCAGGGCCCCAAGGCAAACATGGTTGAGACCCAGAAACCAACCAGTAGTCCTGTACTGAAATACTACCTGCCCCAGGCTTACTGGATGTCACCATATGAGGACAATGTAAACTCATATAACATGAGATGTTAGAATTAGATTTTGGCTCAGGACCATGAGAGTCAGTGACAATGCAGGACACAGCTGACACTGTTTTCCAGAGGTGCAGATTTTCTAACAAATTTCAAAGACATCTTATAACCAAAGAGCAGAATCATGGCAGAGGTTTTTCTTCTTACCTTAAAGTGACTTCAGTTTCTTTTTCAACGGGCTTCAGCTCAGGTCTGTGGAAGGAAACAGAACAGGCACTGTTTATACAGATTCACCCTTTATACAGATTCATATATGTCTAAGTGCCACATTCAGAGGACAGCAGGTGGTCCTCAGACATCAGGATCAGGACTCACAGTTTCTCCAGCAGTTTGAGTTTGCTCTGGACCTGAGCTGCTCTATTGGCGTTGTACCGAAACCTGTCGATAAAAACCTGACACACAAGTAGTGTCAGAGACACAATGCATTATGGGAAAAACAGCCTTATCATGTGACCTTCATCCACTTGTATGAATCACAACTATTTAACTATATATCGGTAGTAGTACTACCTGTATATGTTGTCTGTACTGCATCTGGGCCTCGTACTCTCTGTGCTGGTTCTTCAGTCTGTCTTCTTTGGTTTTAATAAAGTTTTCGTAGTCGCCACGGTAACTGTCTAGCCTCTGGGAATGCAGGTGGATGATGTCCGTTACCACGGCGTTCAAAAAGTTTCTGTCGTGAGAGACAACCAAGATGGTGGACTGCCACGTCTGCGGGAGGAGGTACAGGATTTTAATTGTTAGCTTGTGGCTAACAGTTCCCATTGTTTTCAGTGAGGAATGCTAACATTAAAGTGAGTCAGAGTTCAGACCTGCAGGTAGTTCTCTAACCACAGGATGGCTCTGACGTCCAACATGTTGGTCGGCTCTGAAACACAAACACAAGAGGAATATGTCAGAGTACTAGCACAGTACTACTGATGCTACTACAACTACCCACAATACTACAACTAATACAGTTTATGCCACTACTGCTCCTACTACTTTATTTAAACCTCACTTATTTCCACTCATGCTGCTTCCACCAAATACTACTCCTACTCCTAATACCGCTCACACTCCTTCTCTGATTGTGTCTACTGCTCCTTGTGTTTCTTCTACTACTACTTGTACCCACCCGGCTCCCTCTCGTTCTGCTGTTCCTGCCTCTGTTACTCCTGTTCCTCAAACTACTACTAACCACCACTTCTACTTTTACTCCTCCTGCTCTTGACTATAGTCTGCAGTGTAGCGTGACTCACCGTCCAGCAGCAGCAGGTCAGGCCTGATGAAAACATAACACAGTGAGTTAGACAGCTGTCACACTCATCAGACTTCACCACGTACACAGCATCATGAGGCAGACAACCGTTTATACCTGAAGGTTAAGACTCACCGAGCAAACAGAGCTCTGGCCAACGCCAACCTCATCCTCCATCCTCCTGAAAACTCCCTGTACACACACACAAACAAACACACACACACACACATTGTTATGCTGCTTGTTGTTTTATAATGTTAGGAAAACGTGTGTTTGTGCGAGAGGGGCGACTCACTTGGTAGCCTGCTGTTGCATTTTGGGAGAGAATCCGAGACCAGCCAGGATGATGGAGGCTCTGATTGGACAGGACGGGCATCAATCAAAAACACTCTATACTGTGTCACTGCCAGTTCCACTTATTGGCAATCAATCAGTTTCACCACTTCCCACGATGAGTTTTAGATTAGATTATTTTTTATTTATTCTACTGTGTTTTTTATTCTAACAATCTGCTGACATGTGGATGGAAATTGTGTCGGAAAGTCCAGCTCATTAAAACAAAGCTTTGGCTGTAAAGCCTTACTCTTCACTCTGGGATGTTTCCATAAACAGTGTGGCTGCCATAGTTACCGGGCCGGGGCTTTGTCGGCTTCGATCTCCTCCAGCTTGCCGTAGATCTCTGACAGTCGAACGCTCTCCATCCCGTCAGCACTGAAATAAAGATAAACGGACGCTCTCAGAGACACAAACAGAGCGTGTGCTGAGTACAAGATTTTCCAGATGTCACCGTTTCACTATCAGCCGAAAGATTAGGACGGACACACCATCGGCTGGGATGTCAACAGTGGGTGCATCTAAACCCGAGTGTTTGTGTCCAGATGGAAAGTTTACGTCCGGTCTGGTTATTATCACTGACAGACGGAACAATAACTAAATCATTAAACTGGAACTATCCTGTAAATCTTGCAGTGACAGCTTATTTAACAAAAAAAAAAACTGCGTAACTCTTACGTTCCGTTGGCGATGCGAGCGTTCAGCCTCCGCTCCTCATCAAGCAGCTCCTCTCTCAGCGTGTCGCTCTGCAGGACGCTGTCCAGCGCCGCCGTGTCGTCTCCCGCCACTTCCTGCTCCACGTGGAGGATGGAGATGTGAGCCGGGACGTGGAGGTTACGACTCGCTAACATCTTCAACAAGGTCGTCTTGCCCAGACCGTTACGGCCGATCAGACCGTACCGCCGACCTGACGCCAAAGAGACCTCCGCCCCCTGCAGCAGACACCTGGACACAGAAATAGATTGAAGAGGTTTATGTAAGAGCTGATTAGTGCATGTAGCTGCCAATCAACATATTAATTAGCAATCATCCAGTTTCTTGTGAGCGTAATGAGTCTAATGAGCTGCCATTGTTTCCTATAACCCTCCCTGTGCATCAAAAAGCCACAGGTGAGCGTCCTGGGCTGGGTTCTCGCTGGTTTATTTCTTTCTCAGGGCAGATGAACTCCCAAGTGAAGTTTACAATAATCCCTCAGTCCGACCTCCTTCCGCTCACCTCTCTCCGAACGAAACATCGAAGTTCTCGATGCGAATGTCGTAGCTGCGGTTCTTCCCTGATTGGTCGACTCGGTTGTCCTTCTTACTGGTGGCCTGACTGGCCGACGCTTCCTCCAGTACTCTGTGAGAGACACCCGAAGAGGACAGGTGAGACAAGGGGGTGTACAGGTGAGCACAGGTATGATGAGGACAGGTGTGTACAGGTGTACTGACAGCGGGGTGGAGCCTCTCTGAGAGTCCTTCTCGTTCCTGCGTTCATGTTTAGCTTTCAGCTTCGCCTCGGCCTTCTCCAGTTTCTTCGCGTCCACCGTCTGAAGAGACACAGAGACAGGAAACGACGTGTTTAATGACATCACAGCAGAGCGGTGCATCACAACGTGTTTTTGTTAAAACTCGTTAAAATAAACATCGCTGACGTTTCACCAGGGTCATTTGTTTGCATGTGTGTACGTATGTGTGTATATGTAAGTGTTTAAGTAACACACGTAACATGTGACTGTGTGATTTAATTTAAAATTTTACAGTGTAGTTTTTTCACTTTCTGAGCTCGTGGTTTTTGATCTAAACTTTTACCAATGTGGATTTTAAAGATGAAAATCAAGTGAAATTCAAATGAAAAAGAATAAAACATCATTTAAATGTGTTTCACTAAAACTTTGTTGTAGTACAGGCACTGTCACAGCAGTCAAGAAGAAGTCTTACTGTGTTCTGGGGACGTTTCATCATCCAAATCCCCTGAACATCTTCGGCTGCTGAAACTAAAGGAAAACAAAAACACGGCTTCATAAAATGTCCCCCTGACATTCAACTTCACTTACTTCCACTCATGTCCAATTTACCTCACAACTGGACATTCAGCGTATGACACGCAGGAGGAGACAGTACTACATACACATCACATGTAACATACAGATGTTTCCATTAACCTGAGGTTAAATGTGTTTTCTTACTGTTGTCTGCAGAGATCTGAGAGAGCTGAACGGGAGCGTCCAACAACACCTGTTTCTGAGAGCCATGGTGGTTATTCCTGAACACATGGAGGATAAATGGGATTCCAAATAAAAACAGAGAAATATTCCCTAACAGGCACAAAGCAAAAATATTATTCTCCGACAGAGACAGAGGACTGGCATTACTACCAAGAGACTGAGTGTGGACAGAAGACAAGAGTAGTTCCTCAGAGAAAACGGAATAAATATTAACCACCACAAACATAAAGGGGAAATAAATAAACAATGAGATAAACACACAAGACACAAACAAACAATATTCTTCCTGTATTACACCTGATAAACACAGAGGAGAAATATTAGTCCCTCACATGTTCTCCCTGATAGACAGTGAATCTGTTTCTGAACACAGACGGACAGTTTCTGTGAACATTATTTTCTCTCATGAACTACTGAGCCACTATGATTTTTATGATTATGAAATGACTAAAACAAAACAATTATTCGATTTTCAAAATATTTGCTGAAGACATTTTCTGCCGATCGATTATTCAGCTGATTGGCGGGGCTCTGGTGGACATTTTGTTTATCTACCTGACCGGACGTCAAACCACAAACTGTTCACAGCTTGTTTCATATAAACAGGATGTAGGAGTTTGACAAAAACAGACAGAGATTGGGTGAAATGCCCCTTTAAACACTCAACTGAGTTTTTGCTGGGTGCTTTAAATGATCCACAGGCTTTTTGAGTTTTTGAAGATAGGATTTGTCCTTTCTTACAGTTTGAGAGTGTTGAACATCTGTAGACAGATGTCTCTGACATCATCCTCATTTTTACTGTCAGCAGACACTTCCTGCAGGACGCCACCGATGGCATCGTAAACCTCCTCTCCATCCTCGAAGTCTGCGCCGCCGCTGTCCAAAACACCTGGAGCACACACGGAAACCATCAGACATACTCTCACACACACTGTCATGTCCAAGTGAAGCCCCAGTAACAATCATGTTATGTCGTCAGCCTGAAGGTCCATCACTTCACCAGATAGACGAAGACAGCGGTATTCCCCTGATCTCAGCTCAACATTTACTGTCACTGATCAGACCACGTGTACTCTAACTCTGATGCAGGTCTAAAACGAGTCCTGTTACCTGTGATGTCCAGCTTTTCTTCAATGATGATGGATTAGAGAACTGTCCAGTTAACTTGGACTATGTTTTGTCTTTATTCATGTGTATCTGTTCTGTTACTGACTCTGGGTCATTTTGTGACACTGGCAATAAGAGCTCATCACATGTCAGAGTCCAGGTAAATTAAGCAGAATTAAGTCAAATGAGCACATGTCTCTGACTCTGGAGGTCTGTGATTAATCTCTGAGTGAGTCTCCAGACACAGCATTTAAATGTGGCAATGAAACTTTACAGTTTTATGTAAATCATCAGGAACCTTTTCTCCTTCTCTGCTCTAGTGGTCTTTAATGGAATAGTTTTTATATCATTCCTGGAATATTCCCTGTATCACTGCTGTAATATTGTCTAAAACACTCCTGTAATATTTCCTATAACCTTCCCGAAATTGTTCTTATAACATACCTGTAATATTCGCTGTAAAATTCCCTATAATACTTATGTAATAATCCCTATAACGTTCCTGTAATATTTCCTGAGCACTTCCTGCGGGTCAGTGTTGGGGCTCTGGTCTAGTCGAACCAGGCTATAAGTTTTAGACTGACCCGGGTTTAGGTGGAGCTAACCGGCCCATGTCAAGCTGCCAGGTGTCCCGGCTCCGGTTAGCCTAACCAGGGTTAGCTCATTAGCTTTACGGCTATAGAGCAGCGACTCCCGGCTAACAGGCGGAGTAAAAGCGGGTCTGAACCGCTCCACTGGGCCGACAGTCAGCGGCCACACGTCGCCTCTGACCCCGGTGTCTCACCTGTGATATAATCGAAAAGTTCCGAATCGATCTCAGGAAACTCGCTCTTCAGAATGTCCACGTACGTCGCCATGTTACCCGGCCCTGGACACAGCAGCGATACGCATGCGTCATTATGCGACAGCGCTCCGAACTCTGGGAAATGTAGTGTTTGTGTCCAATGTGGGGACGTCGGGCTGTAAACGCCTGCAGATAAAACTAAAAATGTTGTTAAGTTGAATGTGGATCATCAATTGGTGATTTCTCATCAGGATTATTTGTTTATTTGTTTGTTTATTTGAACGTTTGAGTGAATTGTAAAAACATTTTATGATTTATTTTGAGTAAATTCCATGAACACAAGACTAATTAAATTTTTTTTTTAAATTTGATCACTTTAGTGAATTTCTCTTTAATGAAACAAGCAAGTTGATTCTTTGTATTTGTTCATTTAGATTTGTTTTATGACTTTATGACTTTTCTCGACAATGGTACTTTTATTTAAATACAATTTTCTATCCCTTTTTGTTCTACCATGAAGACACTTACAAATGTACAAACATTTATGAGTTTATTAGTTTTTGTCTGTATATCTTATATTTGTGCCTGTGGTGATGTGTTCAAGTCCACAAAGGGATGGACAAAAATAATAAGGAGAAGACAAAGAAGAAGTTGTGTAGCACAGCTTCTTCTATTTCTTCTATAAATAAAAACCATGCTTCCAGTAAAAATAAAGGGACATTTTGACAGAAGACTCACAACATTCACATTCACAGAGAAATAAGCAGCCTGTAGGTGTATCTGTTTTATTTGTTAGCAGAGGGGTCCACCTGTTTCTTTACTCTCACGGTATCTTCTGTTTTGTTGCTGCTTGATTCGTAGCCTCATTATTTTGAATAAACATGTCATTCTGTTTGCTTCATGAAATGCTGACAGTTGTGGAGGTAATAGTGCAAACTCCACTCAGAAGAAGAAAATAAAACAAGAATACTAAAAACAAAGTGAAAAAAAGAATGTGTCCACCAGTAAATCATTTACACTGATGTGGCAGAACTGTGTATTTATACATACAAATACACACATGAAACATGATACATGTGTGTACACACATCTAGCCATCTACCTGTACACATTAACTTCATTCATTGCCTTGTAAACAATATCGTCAATATCACCTACGATTGTATTAAATTGTATAAGTAGTCATAAGTAGTCTTCTCCACATGCCTGGATGTCACTTAAATTTAATAATAAAAATAATGATAATAATAATACATAAAATTTGTAAAGCGCTTTTCCGGGTGCTCAAAGACGCGGAACAACAAACAATAAACAGAAGAGAAAAAACAACAATAACAGTGGTAATTACAGTGACAGAAGTGACAAGTGGTGGAGAGATGAAGATGAAGTGGTTCAAGGGAATGCCAGTTTGAGCTAGGATTTAAACACAGTTAAAACACAAAAAGAGTGAATATCAATACATTTATAAAATGATGAAATTAAATCAGAGCAGTTCCAAAACAAAAGGAAAATATTTTCTACTTTAAAACAATAAACTGTTCAGTATGACTAACAATGTTAGTATATGAAGTGAACAGAATGCCTGCTGTGCCATTGGCTCTTGATGATTTATTTTGTAAATCAGGTTTAATTAGTAATATATATATTAATGTATATTTTGTAATAATGACTCTGATGACTTAACATGTTTATTTTATATATAAGTTAAAGTCCTGCATTCAAAATCTTACCTAAGTAAAAGTACAGAAGTTCGATCAGTAAAAATACTAAAAATTACAAAAGCCAGCCCTGAGTTTTATTTTTCCAGTTCTCATGTATCACCACACTTATTTGATCATTTTACTGCATCGTGCTGAATTAGTAAACTTTATTTTTATTTCTGTTGTTCCTAACCTGAAAATCAGAGGAAGAGACATAAATCTACTGTTCTACTAACAGTACTATATGTTGTATTAGTAGTACTATATATAGCATTAACAGTAGTATATGCAGTACTAACAGCACAATTTGCAGTACCAACAATACACTCGGTATTCTCAGTAAAGGCTAATTGTCCAGTCGCTTCCTCTCAGAGCGCCCGCTTTGCGCATGCTCCGCTCTTAGTTTAGGGTGGGAGAGTTAGCCGTTAGCACGGAGAGCTAATAGCCGGAGTGTGTAATGGCGGCCTCGGTGTTGTTGGGGTCTGCGGACAGCACCGGACTCAGCTTCGCGGTGGGAAGCGGCGGCGGAGGTGGCGTTACAGGGAATGTTTTAGTCGGGAATAACAACGGTCTGGGGCCGGCGGGGCCAGCACCCTGGAACCGTTCTTTGGACCGGGCGCTGGACGAAGCCTCGGCCACCGGGTGTCTGAACCTCAGCGGCAGGAAACTGAAGGAGTTCCCCCGGAGCGCCGCCAACCACGACCTGACGGACACCACCAGGGCCGGTGAGTGAGCCGCAGAGCCCGCGGACAGTACAGAGAGAGCCGTGCGGGTCTCTGTCGAGCCAATTAAAGTAACTTACAGACAGTTTTATGTACTTTACAGTAGGGGAAGCAAAAATCCAACTTTAAGGATCCGGTGAGGATGGGAGGGGAAAACCGTCAGGGCCGGTGTTATGACAAATACTATACCTCCCCAAAAAGTTCCCTTGTCGTGACTCCACTAGTTTTATTTACAGTTTTACGAAGAAACGCTGATCAGTAATGTTATAACCAGAACAACAGGATACTGGTTTATATTCTGAACTGTTCTGTGGACTTTTTAACTCTTAAAAAAATAAAATAATCTCAGTTACAGCCTGATTCGTTCATGAGCAGGAACCAAAATAACATTAGCTAACTTCAGCTAGTTAGCGCATTCAAATTAAATCTGTCACTTTTGAGCACTTTCTGAGATGTCTGACTTTTACAAAACAAGGTAATATCTGTGATTTATGCTCCTGGTGGGGCACCATGTTTTGGGGTTGCCGCTTGTGTCAATATACCTGTGAGTTGTTTGTGTAGGTGGTGTAGCCAGTTAGCATGCTAAGTGTACTCCAGGTGTGTTTGTAGTCTGACAAAAGTAAACATGACAGAGAGGACAAGCTGATGTTACCACACAGCTGACCTCTGTAGCGGGTTCACTTAGCCCAGCATGTCTCGGACCGGACCGGATCGAGAGAAGTCCGGGCGCGGCGTCCCGGTTTCAGGATCACTGAGCTGTAAGAGCCTCACCTTTGTTTCTGATGGCAGCTGGAGTTTGAAAAGTTGACACACACCTGGTTTAATTTGGTTTAATGTCTGTGAATGGATCATGAGGCAGGGGTGAATGAAAGGCTGCTCCGCCCACCCGAGACTGGCGGGCCGGCGTGGAGAGACAAAACAAACGGAGCTGAGGGGGTTACCTGTGGACTGTCTATCTGTCTTTAGGACAGGGTTGACGCAGCATTATGTCTCTTCAGACTATGGTGCTCACAGGCAGTGATATAGACAATCTGACGGAACTGGAGGCATCCAGTGTCTTATTGAGTGCAGACAGTATAAACCAGTGCAATCCAAACACCTGAGTCAATAGACCAGTTTGAAGGGAAACTGGTGAGATTCACGAAATGAAGCAAAAAAAAGTGTTGTGCCATTTGATGTCAGAATAGAAATAAAAGAAGATGACCTTTATTTTTATAGAATACAAGACTAGTATTTTAATGTCAATGTTTGTGGTTGTACTCTATTAAACAGACAGACTAGACTGATTAAATGTCCACTGTTTATCACACACAACCTGAGACCCGATAAACTCACCACTATAACAATCAAACATGAACCGTACATGGCTGTACATGGCTGTGCAGGTGGAGGTGGTGCAGTGTCTTTGTCAGATGGTACCTCAGTGGTTGGGATGTGCCATACTACATAATTCAGGATAAAACTGATACATTTTCTACATCATATTAATGATATGATAATGTTTTAACACCCAGCTGAAAGCCAGAAAGGAACGAAGCTGCAGGCTCTGTTGTGAATAAAGGGAGCAGCTTAGAAAGTGTGGATGTGGTTTGAATATGCTGAATATGATTTGCATGATCTGGTCAGGGATTTTAGTGACAAATGTGCAATAGAGCTGAAAGATTAGTTGATTAATCAATAGAGAATCAATTGGTCAGTAGTTTATCTGTTTATTTATTTGAACACCCATTAGCTATTACAGCACAAAATCTGCTCTTAGTGAGTTTCATAAAAAATACTACAACAGTTCCATGTGATAACATAAATAAAAGTAAGTGAGAGTAGTATTACATAGACATGCACATATGTAATACATCTGTGATCCTTCAGGTTAAATGTGGATATATTTGAACACAGCAGAGCTGCTGTCAGGACTCTGATCATCACATACAGATGTTATCAGCTGTCTGTCTCCTCACCAGATGTTGTGTTTAACTGAAAAGAGTTTGGAGAAGAAGAGATTTGACTGTTTTCATGTTGTCCAGCTGTTTGACTGTGGACAGAGCTCTCTGCTGAAACCATGTGCAGACTATGTCTGTGTGGACACACATGAAAAGAGTTTTACCATTTTAGAAAATGGACCCGCACTTCCGATTCTTCCAGTTAGTGGACGAGCCGCTCTGAGGCTGAGAAAAATGACCTGTGTGTCAGCCTGTCAGCTCAGCATCATTGTTTTAATAAAAAAAAGTTTCTTCTGCATTAAACAGTAAAACACACCACAGACAAAACTGTTCTGTATACAGGGAAACAAACTGCAGCAGGACATGAACAACTTCCTTGTTTGTTGTACGTCATAAAACATCTGTCGAGTCAGATCAGAGGATGTAAATTACATGAAGAACACGTGTCAGATGAGGTGTGAGGTCATTTCAGGACGGGGAGAGGGGTCAGAAAGGTTCTCAGACCTAAACTGTGAAGTGTACTTGATGTGCTGATAGAGCTCAGGATATGATGGAGGCTCTGTAAAGACCTGCAGTCATGATGATCCTGAATCTTGATAATACTGGTCCAGGACTCTGTGGTGCTGTAGCCTCAGGCCTCAGGTCTGAATGAATCAGTCTGATAAAGAGTAGAAGTGGAGCTCAGACATCACTGTGTCTCTTAGTGTTAGATCATGATGCACTGGCTGGTTTGGATGTTGCTCTGAGGCTTTTTATGAGTTTGCAGACTCAGTCGAGAAACAACGACAGTCCCACAGATGAACGTATAGGCCGATGTTATCGTCTGCTACTATCCTCCATCCTTATCAGTACCAGCCAGTGTATCAGCTGATCAGTAGCTGCAGCACAGAAATGTCCAAAATGTGGTGTGTGTGTGTGTGTGTGTGTGTGTGTGTGTGTGTGTGTGTGTGTGTGTGTGTGTGTGTGTGTGTGTGT
>JBBMJY010000026.1:3145129-3162443 GCA_037833715.1 Toxotes lorentzi
GACAAGGGGGTGAAAGAAGGTGGGGGTTTTTTTTGCAGTACGGATATATGAAGAAAAAACGGACTCTCTCTCTCTCTCTCTCTCTCTCTCTCTCTCTCTCTCTCTCTCTCTCTCTCTCTCTCTCTGCCTGTCTGTCTCCATCAGTCGAAACCAGCTGTCTGTGCTCCCTGTGGTTGTCTGCAGTCTTCCTCTGAAGGTTTTGATTGCCTGCAACAACAAGCTGGTTTGTCTCCCAGAAGAAGTGGGACAGCTGAGACACTTGACTGAACTGGTGTGTGTCAGTGTGTTAATGAGTGTGTGTAATGGATGATGAACTATCAGTGATTGATGGCTAATTGGGATCAAACACAGACTAAATTGGTCTAGTCCACAGTCCTGTAGTCCTCTTTCGTGGAGGTTATAATGTTCAGTTTGTGTTGTTGTTTGTGTTGTTGTGTTGATGTACAGAGGTGTTTCTGTCATTTAAGTTATCCTTATTGATATAAATGGGATGGACACAATAATAGAAACACCTGTTGGTGTAACACAGTGCAAATTACATCCTCCAGGTGAGTCCACACCTGTGCAAACAGAACATTTTATCCTTCATGAGAGAGCATTTATTACAGGACTGTGGTTACAGTTTGAGTTAAGGTGTTCCTAATAAACTGGACACATTTGTCTATCAATATTTATGATGATATTTTCATGGAGGTCTCTGAAGGTTAACAAATCCATATTATCTCACAGTGTATCCTCATATTTGCTAACCCTTAACTTCAGTTATTGATGCGTGTTATGATTATCAACTACTGACGGTTGTGTGGACTGCCCCCTGCAGGATGTAAGCTGTAATGAGATCCAGACTTTACCATCACAGGTGGGTCAGTTGGAGACTCTACGAGACCTGAACATCAGGAGGAACCACCTGGTCAGACTGCCTCCAGGTAGACACACAGAAACACACACACCAGGGAAGAGAGTGTCACTGAAGCCACCTTAAACCTTGCATGTTAAGGTGTTAACAGAAATGTTACTGGAAACAGTGGATTTGAAGTAAAGTAACCGGTTTAATTAAAAACCATTCATCATTAAATACCTGTGTTCATATTCAGAGCTGGCAGAGCTCCCTCTGGTGCGTCTGGATTTCTCCTGTAACAAAGTGACCTCCATCCCTGTCTGTTACCGACGACTCACACAGCTACAGACCATCGTCCTCGACAACAACCCTCTGCAGACCCCACCTGCACAGGTACGCTGGCAGTGATGCCATTGACCAGGTCCAGCTGGAGGCTGCTGTCTGTTTGAATTTCAGCTGAATTTCTTGTCACATCCAAAGCTGTGTTCTCTCTTTCTGTTCCTCTGTGTAGATCTGTATTAAAGGGAAGGTCCACATATTTAAATACCTGAACTTGGAGGCCAGTAAGATGACTAATGATCTCCCAGACTACGACAGACGACCTCTGCCTTTCAGCTCCTGGTGTGAACTCATCACACACTCAGACACAAACATCCTGCTGCTCTGTCTCCACATTAGTATCTGTCATCATCAGTTACTGGTGAAATAAGAAGTCAGTTAAGTGATTAGGAACAAGAAAGAAAATTAAGAGCCATGTTTGATAGTTGGCTAATTATTACCTACAACCTGTGCAGAACTCTCAGCCACTAGAAACTATGTATCTTCACAATAAAAACCACAGTCATATTCTCTGTTGGAAGGGTTTTATTGTGAGGACCTTACAGGAAGTGCTGATCGTGTCTTGGTCTTAGTTTAAATAACACACCCTGTCTCTGTGTGTCAGTGTCGACGAGCTGTACCCCAATCGTCCATATGGAGCTTTGGATTCAGGCTTCAACAGCGTCGACAGTGGAGACAAAAGGTGGTCAGGGAACGAGGTCAGACACACACACACATACACAGACAAAACGTCCTCTCTCTGTTTCCTGTCTTATTCGACCTCACTTCCTGTCTGTTTGCTCAGCCCACAGAGGAGCTGTCAGAGCTGCCACAGAGAGTGGCCGAGATCAGCAGAGATCAGAGACAGAGACCATCAGGGGGAGGAGGACCACTGCTGGTTAATGGAACATGTGAGACTGTGTTTCTGTTCTCAGATCAGTTCAGCACTTTTACAGACTCAGAGAAAAGGAGTCTGCAGACCTTAATTCAAAATCTTCTTGTTTCTAAAGTTTATTTTTTCTTTTACTGTGAGTTAATTATCTCCTCCTGTCTCTCTAACTTTGTTCATCAGATGTGGAGCTGGAGCAGATAGACTTCATAGACAGCTGTGTGGGGGAGGAGGAGGAGGAAGAGTCGAGGAGTCGAGGAGGAGGTGGAGGTGGCAGCGGAGGAGGAGGAGGAGACAGAACCAGCCTGAGCTCTCAGTTCATGGCTTACATCGAGAAACGCATCACCAGAGAGGTAGGAGCTCCACCCACCGGCAGTCAATCCTGCACCTGTCTGATCAAAGACGCAATGAAAGACACGTGTAACGTATCCTATTCTGAGGTCACCTTAGGTCATACAGTCTGCTTTCATTCTGAAAGCTGCACACTGATTGGCTCTGTGCGTGACAGGTGTTTTTAATATGATGGATTGATCTGGCAGTGGGAACAAAAGCATAGCTGGTTCTTCAACATGTTCAGAGTTCCAGAGTGCCGTGTGATGATCTCCAGGTCCTGGGTCTGGTTCAGGTACCACCTGTACAGACGTCAGCTGTAAACTGATCTCTTATCAGCAGAAACTCCAGCTCTCTCTGTTTCTACTTTATCTGTATGATCACAAAGTAAATTCATAGTCACAGTTTTTTTATTTTGTAAAACCTTTAGTGACTTCCTGTCTCTGTCCAGGGTTCTCCAGTCAAAACCAACACATCTAGGACAGAGGACACAAGGAGACACAACAGGTACACACAGACACACACCATTAACCTCAATTCAGGTTTATTCGTATTTATCTGAATTCATGTCTGAGCTGTAAACTGAGACAGTCAACAGGAGACATTAACCACCTGTGTGTTCTCTAACATCCTGTCTGTCCACCTGTCTGTCTCTCAGGAGTGTGGTTGATGGTGTCACAGTGCCCTCTACTTCCCAAACCCAGGTGACACTTCCTCCTGCTGTCTGACATAAAACCTCAGTAAAACAAAGTGCTGCTGACTGACCATTTTACCCTCTGTCTTTCCCTCTGTCTCTCTGTTTTCCCCCTGTCCTCTCTGTCTCCCCCCGTTCACTCTCTCTCCCCATCAGAGAGGAGGTGTAGTTTCAGGGGGGGTGGAGAAGGTGAGGAGGGAGGCTCAGCTTGCTGCTCTGAGGTACGACGAGGAGAGACAGAAGAACCGTTCTCTGCATAGAGACGTCACCAGTTACTCCAAGGTACTACCACCAGTTTATCCAGTCACACACCAGTACACTGTGGCCCAGGGCAGGGACTGTCAAAATAAAAGTCTTGGATCAGATAGTTCCTGTTGTGAATCATCATTTGTCCAGTTTCTGACAGTATCTGATTCAGGCGAAGTTCTTGTTTGGCTGATCTGATCAGCATGATGTGACACAGGCAGAAATGTTGACGTTTCATGACTTTGACAGACGCTTAGGTAAAGGTGAAGTGAAAACACTGACTCTGACTGTAGCTGCTGTTGTTTTTCAGCATAAAGCAGCTCAGAGTCCAACAAAGTCCAGTCCAGAGAGTGAGGTGAGAGTCTACCTTCATATATGTTTCTTACACTGTGTGCTACTGTGTGTTGTTGCAGTTTAAAAATGTTTTGTCTTTCTACACGTCTGAACATACCTAGGAAGAAAGACCTCCTAGAAATACTGGTCATTGTTTATCATGTGGTCTGTCATATATTTGCTTACATGTTGTGCTGCTGACACTGACATGACTGGAAACAAATGCCACGGACCCTGATCACATGACTGTTACAGAGGAGTGATTACAGATCCACATTGACTCAGTGTTCATTAGTCCAGATCCAGGACTGTCACGCTGTGTATTGAGGTTCTGGATCACTGCCTCCCATACAGCGGCTCATAGTATTCATGAAAAACCAAACTCTTTTACCTTTACCTTTAGAAGACCTTTCCTGTCACAGTGACACCCACACAGATTTCCCACCATCTGGTTTTTCAGTAATGGACTTTATGAGCCATAGGACTGGAGATCGTGATCCAGGACTATGATACGTAGTCTGACTGACCTGCACCAGGATTAAGTGTCCACATTAGTAACAGGTTTAATCCAGGTTGATGTCTGCCTTTTGGGTGTTTCTCTTTCCTGACTTCAAGTCCATAGGTCTGAAATGTCTTCAATAGCTGGGTTTCAGTCACCTGATCATGATAATGCGCGTAGGTGGCGCGATTTCACATGGAGGGCAGGAAGTAAGTTACATGTCAAAGCCAGTGGAGCAAATATTAGCAGAGAGTCCATATTGTTCCGCTTTTGATCCCGTGTCGAGATGGAGATACACAGTTAATCAAACAATATGTTGGACGTGACCCGTACCTCCCGACCGCAGGCGTAGGTTTAAGATCCACCTTTTACGGCGTTGTTCTCTAAGTTTTTTATATTTCTCACCTTTGTGTGTGACTACTTTTGGTACCCTATGATAGCTTTTTTTCTTTCTCTCTATTGGAACGATTTGAGCACCAGTAAACTACACAAAACATAGGCATTTTTCCACAGGGTAGATTCTCATTGTGTCAGTCAGCTAAAGGCTGAAATACTTCCCTCCATCTGAATTTGGCGCCCTCGCTTCGCTGCGTCGTGAAACCCACCTATTTGACTTTAAATTAGACATTTTAGCTCCTCCCCCCTCCGGTTAGACCACACCTTCACCACCACACCTGTTCACCCAGATGTCACATCTGTCTGTTTGTTAATGTCTGTGTGTGTGTGTTCAGACTGTGTACCCCTCCAGACGCTCCACCCACACAGATGACTCCGCCCTCTTCATGGTAAGAGTTTGGCTCTGCCCCCAGAAATCTACTAACTGACCTACAAAATAAAAGCTTCTTTATCAGTCCAGAACCAGCTGACATGAATCATTCAGGTTTATGTTTCATCACCACACGTGTCAGACGTCGTAATTTTAAGAGTGCATGAAAACAGTAGAAACAGAAGTAAAAACAGTTTAGCATTGCTGAAAGTAATGGATAACTAGTTAAAATTGTTAGCTCAAAAAAATAGATAAATGGTTAAAACAGTTAGCAGAATCGTGATTGAAACTTCTTAAAGTAAATGGAAAAACAGTGGAAATAATGGTGGGTGAGTTTAACTGACAGGTCTGTGGACAGAGAGGAATTGCGGTTATCATCAACACTACAGAATGATCTGTCAGTTTAAACTCAGTTGGTGATTCAGACTCACCTCAGTCTGCTTTGGACCGTGACATTTTCACTCACATCTCTGCTTCAAAATAACTCAATGAGGTCAGTGAAGGTTGAATTTTTTTCTTCTGATTCATTATCGATCAGTCATTGTCACCTGAGCTGAATCCTTTAGTCCATTCAGTTTCTAGATAACAGTGTATGTGGTGTTTGTTCTGCTGACTCCCCCTCAACACTGTATGTGTCAGGACATATAACACACACTGATACAAAACCATCATGTGGTTTCTCATTGTGAAGGACTGTGGTTTTGTTATTAAAACTGGTGTCATACCAGTATCACCATAGGAAGAACTGAAACCGGTCCCAGATCAGTGTGTCATCATGTTTTAACGGCTCGTCACATCACAGCACCGTTAAATCCAGACTGATCGT
Organism: Toxotes lorentzi; assembly: GCA_037833715.1. Classification (NCBI taxonomy): domain Eukaryota; kingdom Metazoa; phylum Chordata; class Actinopteri; family Toxotidae; genus Toxotes; species Toxotes lorentzi. Next base: position 3,150,869 of record JBBMJY010000026.1, read on the forward strand.
GCCTGGTGAAGAAAACCAGTAGTGAATCTGGACTGAAGCTCAGAGTAAACACTGTGTTTCAGAGTGTTGATATGAATGAGCAGACAGAAGCATCAGACTGGTGATGTTACACAAATCTGAACGATCCTGGGTTTTCTGGTCTCATTTAACTGGACGGTTTTAATCAGCATGTGGCCTCAGTTTCCTCTGTAATCTGACTCCACCTGGTTCACTTCAACCTGAAGACTCAGCATGAACACACCTGTCATTCATCAGCGACCTACCCCCGTCATCCTGTCACCATAGTCCCGCCCACTGTCCTCCCTCACAGAGACAGAGAGAGAGAGAGAGTCAGATGCTGTTAAAATTCACTTATTGTACAGTTTACTTGATTAAGTGAATCCAGCAGCAGATTTCTCTCTGTCTCTCTCTCTCTCTGTTTGTATGTTTCTCCCTTTCTCTCTCTGTCTGTCTGTAGTAGTCGACACTGTATCAGGATCTTTCCGGTGTTTAACACTTAAACTATCCTTCATGCTCCTGAGTCTTTTAACTGACCAGAGTCAAACTGTGAACTCTATCAGCTTCTGCAGGACTGTGGTTTTGGACATGTGTGCCTAATAAACCGGTGACTCTGTTCACATCACAGCTCTGCTGCTTTCCTGTGGTCACATAATGACTCTTGTGCCATTACGTTTGTTCAGGATTCGTTTATGTCTTGTAAGTTGTTTAATTAACATGCACACAAACAATCTAAGATCCACAACGCACTCATCACATGAATCTCGTTCGCACACAATAACATCCTGTTACTGATCAAAGGCCAAAAGAGGAATGGAAATGATTATATAATAATGTGTGCCCAAGATAATAACAGGACACAGTGCACAGCATAATTACCTGTGTGCATGTTTTGTAGTCTTGCATGAAAAAAAAGATGTTATTTGTACAGCATATAGATATTGAACCTACAAGTCATTATGTTGTTGAGACCAAATATTATCCTGTGCACTTCTGCTGTCCAGATATTGACAGAATGTTCACACAAGATAAATAAACACAACATAATATCTAATGGGAACAAAATCACTGTCAGGAGCATTTGTGTGCATGAATTATTAGAGTGTTTGCAAAGATATGATCTAAAAATAAATTTGCAGATCTAGGACCTGAAGGTTATTTCTTGTTGAGATAAAACATTATCCTGTGCTGTCTAGAATATTTATAATATCTCAGTGGTCATGAGGATCTTATGTGCACAGATGATCTTATTTTTAGTTGACAAGATAATAACATGAGTTCACAGAGGAAAATATTCACTGAATTTCAAATGAGAAAATGAAAAAGCAAAATTAAAATGAATGAAGCTGAATCTAAATGTGAATATTTTAATGATATTAAACATGTAAAGGTCACATTTAAAACTGTTTACAATGGAAACTAAGTGTAATATTAAGTCATTCTTATTAATTCATTATTAATCCAAAAATTAGAAAAAAGTTGAATCTGCATTAAATTTCTTCTTCTTTCTCCTCCATCTTCAATCTTTTTTCTTCCTGCCATCAACTATGATTTTCTCCACTTCTCCACTTTTTTAATTCCTCCGCTCTTCTCTTTCTTTTTAGTTTGTCCCTTCTTTTTTTTTTTTTTTTTTAAACCTCCATCCTGACTCTGTCTGCCTGTCTCAGTGTGTTCTGGTGTTTGAGATTGACTTTAACACAAACACTATAAAGAGACGACCTGGTTCACACAGACAGGTGACTCACGCCAGGTTTCTGTTTGTCATTAAATGTCGACTTGTAAACAACCAGCTGCTGATGATGTATGTTTGCTTCAACACCGTTGGCTTGTTGTGGGTATTTGCTGATGTGAAACGCTGATCTGGTGTCAGTGCCATTTAAGAGTCATTTATATACTCATATTCAGAGGCCTGATTTCAAAATGTTCACTAAATCAGTTTACTGATAATGAAGGTTTGTTAATCAAAGGACTCAATTAATTAATAAAACAACAAAGTGATGAATTAGTTTGCTTTTTCTTACCATGTAAACTCACACAGGGCTCAGTGGCCAGTTTTAGAAACAGAAAAGGAAGTTGACTGATTTGATTGGTTGGCAAAAGAAATGAATCCTCAAACACTCAGTTCATTTTCTCCTGAGTTCTGCTTTTTCATTAAACCTCCATCTTTTTATTTCTGCCACTTTCTATTTGTGTCTTTGTCCTTTTCTCCCTGTTGTCTGTCAGTCTGTGGCTGGAGCGTCTGTAGACGGCTGTCGCTCTCATGCTTCTGATAGCTCCACCTCCTGTCTGCTGCAGGTACTGCAACCTGCATGCTGCTGCGCCTCTGTCCATTTACATGTTTACTGGTCAAACTGGGGAACAGATTCACAGTGTTTGAACGTTTATGAGAGAGAACATCATCAGGATTATAGTTTAAATTTAAGAAATAAACTTCAGATTAAATTGCGAACTTCATTGTCAGAATTAAAGGAGTGGAATATATTTTGAGTTTCAGTCCAAGACTCAGCTCAGTGTTTCTCATTTCATCAAGCTGAGGGACTGCCTGTCCATCAGGTGTGTTCAGGTGTGTGACTGTCCTGTGTTGTCTCTGCAGGGGGAGGACAGAGCAACTCTGTCTCCTACAGGTAAGAAAGCACAAATATGACCCTGATATTTACACTCTGTCCTTATAACTGACTGACTTTGACTGATTTTGGTTTTTCTTCCAGCCAATCAGTCGCCTTCATACCCCAGTTCAGGGGGCGGGTCCTCCTGTCGGCCAGCCAGTCTGAGACCGGAGAGCTTCCTGTTTCGCCTCGGCCAAAAAGAAGAGAAGAGGAAAGGTGAGAAACAGAAACATTAGTCACATCATTCACACCTTCGCCCCTTCCAAACTTTTCCACAGTTTCCCCTCCATCTCAGTTCCCCCCATTCCCTCTCTTCCACTTCTTTAAGCTCAAGCTCAAGGTAAAACAAAAACAAATATGTAACCTTAATATCTACGTGAGGAAACCTATCAGTTGCCTTTGAGATTGACAGTTGTCGCACATAACCCTGACTCCTGCTGTTGTTCCCTCTCTGTCCTCCAGGTGACGCTGCTACTGCTGCTCCTCAGAACCAGGAGGCGGCCCCTGCTGCTCCTCCTCTGGTTGGAGAAGAGGCTGAGCTGGTTGAGCAGCTCAGAAAGGTTTGTACCACTGGAACGCCCCTCCCTGCAGCCTGAATGAGCACAGGAACACCTGCCTGTGTCAGCTAATAGATTAACTGTTACAGCTCTAATACAGAAGTCTATGTTTACACTTCAAATCGTGCGACCTGCAGAGCGGTACCTGAACACAGCCTGTGTCACACAGAGGACAGAAGCCACCGCTGCCACACACAACTTAAAACATGTAACGTGTAACCTCTGTCTATGTGTCGGTTCAGAACATCGAGGCTCGTCTCAAAGTGTCATTGCCGAGCGACTTGGGAGCAGCTCTGACAGATGGGGTGGTGCTATGCCACCTGGCCAATCACGTGAGACCACGATCCGTTCCCAGCATCCACGTCCCGTCTCCTGCTGTGGTGAGGACAGCTCTGATTATACAGATTATTATCTCTAACGGGAAGACTGAGGTCTCTGCTGCTGTTAGTTTATAGAGCAGAAATACTGATGATGACATGAAAAACGTACTGAGTGGTCCTCTGTCTCCACCCTGCAGCCTAAACTCACCATGGCCAAATGTCGACGAAATGTAGAGAACTTCTTGGAGGCGTGTCGCAGGATTGGAGTCCCACAGGTAACACACACATACACAATACAGCAACAAGTGTATGAAATGAATGAATGAGGCTGAATCCACATGTCCACCCTCTGGACTTCAGTCATGTTTACTGTGGCATGCATTTTGAACTTTAAAACCTCTTGTTTATATGGAGATAATGTAACTTCATCCTCCTGTAACGCTTCTTAAAATATTTACAAAATATGTAGATGCACCCTAATATGTTTAATAAACCATTATAATAAAAATTCCTTAATGACGGTCATTCAGATGGTGATCAACAGCAGGGCATAATTATTGGGTCCAAATTGACTATTTCAATACAGATCTACTCTCACTTAGATACTGTATTGGCCCAAATAACAGGCTACCTTTAGCTGAGGTGAGTCTGTAAGTGTGATGAAGTCTGGACATTTGGATTCAGTATGATTGAACGGCTGAATGAGTGAATCGTTGTAGAATGTCTTGTATAACCTGCTACAGGAAGAAAATACAAGGAATGGACAGTGATGCCACAGTCTCATCACAATAAAGCAGTTACAGGTTGTTTTTTTTAAAGATTACTTTTGAGCATTTTATTGCTTGTTATATGGAAACAGAGAGACCAATCATTGCAGGATCCAGGATCTGTGACTTCACTGTCTGCTCCGCATCTCTCTTTTTTTTTTTTTAACCTCCTACAGGAAACAAACAAAAAAACTGCTTCTCCTTTCTCTTTTCTCTTTCATCTTCCCGCCTTTCATTAATCCTTTTTTATTCTGTCCGTCTCACTCCTTCGTCTTCTCGTTTTTATTCCTCACCGTGTCCATCTCACCCCAACACAAACATCCCCAGGACAGTCTTTGTTCAGTGGGGGAGGTCCTGGAAGGGAAAGGAGGTGGGGTTTATGGGACAGTGGGCGTATTGCTCTCCATGGCTCCCCCCCCAAGCAGCCCCTCCCCTCGAGTCCAGTTGGCCAGCTTCGCCCTCTTCTACCTGTCCGTCATGTCGGTTCTATGTGCAATCTACGTACACCTGGTGCCGCACGCCTGAACCCAACCAGAACACAAAACATCCAAATGCCACACAGATCTACATACACAATAATGTGTCTCAATAGATATCTGATGATTTTATTCCACAAATATCCTCCTTAAAAATATCTCAGCACACCAAAATAAGACTCACAGCACAAACTATAAAGGAAAGACTGGAGGCATGGGAAAACAGCCAGCCCTGCTCTGTATGTCAACCATCAAGCTTCTGCCGCTTACCCAGGATTGCAGTAGCAGCAGGCTAAGTAAGATTGCCCAAACGCCCTTCTCTGTAGCTACTTCCTGGTCAGACTGTGTTACTTATACAATCCCTCCATTGTGTTCTGGGACTTGCCAAGAATATTTCCAGAGAGAAGTGTCCAGGAGGCACCCTGTTCAGATGACTGAACCATCTCTACTTTCTCCTTTCAACTTGAAGGATCAGCAGTTGTATTACAGTTTCCTTCCAGATGTCTGACCCCCTCACCCTGAGTCCAACCATCCTATGAAGGAAACTGATTTCGACCATCTCTATCTTTGATCTCAGTCATGACCGTAGGGAGCTGGAACATGAATTGATCTAATATTCCTGCCACTTATCCAGGTCCAGGTAAAGGTGGCAGCAGGCTAAATACTACTTTGGAAGATTCAAAGACCTTCCCAGAACAGATGGGAAAGGTAGCCCCTCTTGAGTGTTCTGGGTTTGCTGTGGTGTCTATTGCCAGTTGTACATGCCATGAAAGCCTCCACAGGGAGAACGCCAATGCATTCCCAGGCCAGATGGGAAATGCAACTGCTCCAGTGTATTCTAGGTCTACCCTAGCATCTCCTTCCAGTTGGATGTACCTGGAAAAGCTCCATAGTGAGGTTCTCATGCAGCATCCTGACCAGATGCGGAACCACCTCAAAAGACTTGAAGGAGCAGCAGTTCCCTTTGGGCATCTGAGCTCCTTATTCTGTAACAAAACTTAATCTGGGTGTTTGTAACCTTTGTGATCATAGGTGAGGGATGGAATTGGAACGCCTGGTATTTCCAATTAGCACAGTGATTCCGGTAGACCTGCAAATGTGCTCTTTTTATGGTTGTTCCCTAGGTTGTCAGAGCTTTGGAGGTGGGATTAAGAATGGGGACATCATGTCCTTGTGCCAAAACCTCAAAAATAGCCAAGAAAATGGTTGTTGATGAGATAGACTGTTGATGTAAGTCATTGTCTTGCCAGGATCAGACTACAGGATATTTTTGTCTTTCAAGATGGTCACTCTCAGATTAATTGAGGTGACTCTTGCTGTTATAACTGAGAGAAACGGATGCTTACGAATAACATAAACAGGCAAGATAAGTCATTTGCTAACTGGTTTTGCACAATCATACCTGTATAAGGATGAAAACATAAGTGAAAAGTTTCTTAGTGCCGGTTGAAGCTTTTCCAACACTCAGCATCGTGAAGTCATCTTCTGGCATGTTGAATCCATGTTCAGAGCATGTCGCCATAACTAGGCCCTGTGGTTGGGGTTTGGGACCATTTAATCAAATCTCAGTTAGGTATCACATTAACTTACCAAGTCCAAATCCTTGTAGTTTCCTTGTTGAGTCTAATGATGTTTAGCTTTCAATGTTTGTAGCCGTTTTGTACTTATGATAACTGATTATTTACAAATCAAATCACTTGAGCCTTTAAGTTCTAAAATCCCTGCTGTCTGAACTGCAGAGGTGTGGGGTTGAATCACATGACTTGGACTCAGGCAATGAGCATGAAATTAAATAATGAATTCAGTGATTTCATTTGGACCCAAAGCACAACTTTTAAGACTTGGACTTGTTCCTTGTTCCTTCCTTCCTTGTTGGACTCATTTGGGATTTGGTCTTTACTTTGCCTTGACCTGGGACATGTTTGTTCTGACTTGGGACTTGTGGGTCTTGAGTCAGGACTTGATAGCCGAGAACAACCCAAAACAGTGGCTGCCCCACCTCTGCTTAATTTGCCATATCTCTGTTATCTCCTTGTGGGTCTGAGATTCTTTTAAGCCAAAGAGAATCACGTGATCCCTCAGGTGAAGTTAAAACTTGACAGTCCCCCAACGTTGGAGGTTTACCTTGAAGCTTGTTACCTCTCTGTTGAAGCTCTACCCCTTGTGCCTTATGTTTGGCTGCTTGTTTGAGTGTGTTTTTTTTCTACTGTTTTAACTGTAAAGTGCATGTCCCACCCTCCCAACACAGCTTCTGGAGATCTCCACTATTAGAAACCTGCCAAACTGTATGTACATGTATGCAATAGAAGACGCTTTATGCACCAAAAATCAGTGTTTTTCACTCATTGTCTTCATCTGTGTGATACCAACAGTGTTTGAGCAACTCAGCTGATGTGTCACGAATAGAAAAAAACTTCAGTATGAAGCAGTTGTCCCTTTATTATGGTAAGAAGAGCTGAAACCTAAGTGTAGGAACCTTTCAGTGTTGGCAGGTCAGGGACTCTCCTAGCCTTTCATTCCACTTCTGGAACTTAGCTAATCATAACCCAAAATGTGCCCATATTTGTTTCTGCTGTTCTCCACTCACTTTGGAGACAAGTTGCTGGAAATAAATCCAAGGACGACTACGACAAACACAACAACTACAAACCTTTCACTGCTGGGTTTATATGGAGCAGGATAATCAAACCTCTAAAATAGAACCTTAGAGAACACTTTTTGGACACCCCAACATGGATTGTATTGGACGTCGTTTTGGGCCATGGTCTTGTGTCTGTCTAAGTCCCCTTGGAGTCGTGTTTATGTAATCTGTTCTTTGGAGTTGTGGTTAGGGGTTTGGTTACACAGATGACTGGTTAGGGTTAGGGTTAGGTTCACATTCACAACAGGGAAACAGACTTCAATGCAACACCAACCCCAGCAATCAGAGACTTGGATACTCCTTTGGTGAATTAACTTGTATCTCACATTCAGCCCCACTTCTTCCATTGTTGTCTGTTGCTGACTGCACTATGTCGTCTTCAATACCTCCTTTGGTACAAGGCCCTTGTATCAAAGGAGGTTCTGAAACATTCAAGTTCTGAGAATAACCAGGATATAGTTCCTGCAATGGAAAGGGACTCATAGTTTCCTCTGGGCATGGACAAACCAGTTAACATTTGATCGGCTGTAATTCAGCCCTGAACTGGATTACTGGTTTAAGCTCCAACTTCATTCTTGTGTAAAAAGAAAATCACCTGGATTTGGAAATTGACTTCTGTTTACAGATGGCACTTGCTGTTTTTTTTTTATAAGAAATGAAGAGTGAGGATGATGATGGTGATGGCGATGTGTTTTTTAACGGACTGTGTGATTGTCCTGATGTTGGAGACTGTTTTTCCCTCCAAATTCCATTAATAAAATTAACTAAAGCATAGTGACTCATCTGTGTCTCTTTGACGCTCAACCTTAAAGGAAACTTGTGGTTTTCATGACTCTGCTCTTGTTTTTGTAGTTTTGTCCATCAGTAATTTATGGTGATCAGAAATATTACCTCTATGATCATGTAGAGCTAACATAAACTAACTAACTTAAACCATTCAACCAGAACTCTAGGACCGGTTTTAACTTAAAACTTTGATGTCAGCTAGTACAAGCAGTCTTGGTCCTTTTTGCTTTTTACAACTCGTCAAATGATAAGAAATGGTCTTATATGTTGACCGCTACCACTTTGTTTGCTGATGAAGGCCATGAGGTGGTATTGAAATGTCTGAAGGTAAAACTGAACTTCATCTGTTTCTCACCTTTTCTTTCCTCCATCAGTTCTCATTATTTTGTTATTTTAAGTTGTTGTTGCTGCTCCTGTTTATCCTTTCTGTTGCCATGGTTACCGTTATTTTATTCATTAATTTAATTTACCATCCGTTGACCCTCCCTCTTTGTTGTGTTTTCTTTTTGGCCTGCTTCCCCTCCTCCCCTTGTGTGTCTTTTTCTGTGGTGTCTGTTTCTGTAGAGTCAGTTGTGTCTTCCTCTTCACATCCTGGAAGAGCAAGGGCTCCCCCAAGTGGCCGGGACTGTCAGCGCTCTGCTCGACCTGGCCCCACCCCGACACCATGTCAGCACGACAGCCACCACATCATCATCACCAACCACACCTGGATCCTCCGTCACTATGTAGACAACGCTAACACCCCCGCCACCACCAACATGACCATCAGCATCACTGCACGCGCTCAGTCAGCCTCAGGAAACCTATGACCAGAAATTTTAGACAAAAACCTCCAGAACAGCAGGTTGGCATCTGGTGGAGACATGAACAGAGCTCAACTACAAAAACACAGTGACACTAGCTCAGGTTTTATCTCCTAATTATCACACTTTTTGTAAGATTAAAGTCTCAGAGACACGACAGATGATGAGACAGATGAGCTGATATCCACAGCAAAAATCTTCTCAAATAAGTCAGTGACACCCCAAAGAATAAAGGACGGCAGCTGTTGCCTGAAGAAAAGTGAGAACATTTAAATGTGTTTTTGAATACATGGCAGCTGTTCTGGACATAAAGTTTCAGACTTGTGCTCTTCTACCGGCAGGAGAAATCTGCATTTGTGCCCATATTTATTAAATATTCTCACTTTTCTGCATTAAACACCTTGCCTCCTTTTTTGTACATGGTCATGTTTTGTTTGTTTTTTAAATTTGCTTATTTTATGTATACACCTTGGAGTTCAGGATGAGTTAGTTAAAAATATTTTAACTAAAAGTTTTTTTTTTCTAAATTTACAAAAAGATGAGAAAAGACCCATTAATGCTAACTGTTGACTTTTCTTTCTTTTATTGTTTTTTTTTTTTGTTTGTCTATTCTTATGGTATGATTGGTTGGCTGCCAGCCAATTTAATCGCTTCCACAGATCAATGTGGAAGTTCATACCATCAACATTGTCGACCATTTAATATTATTTAACTTTTATATTTGTGGCTCTTTAAAAGAGTGAATCCAGGGGATAACATGTTTAGGTGGGAAAATATTTCCAACATCCTCCTAATCACCACATCACCAAACATTTCATTACAAACTGTCCATAAACCCTGACCAAGTGAGTCTGCACATTAAACTATTGTAGCTAATTGCTAACATAGATGTTCAGCTGCTTAAACATGACACTAATGTACATAGCTGCTAACAACAGGTTTGGAACTGACACAGCTAATTAACATTTATCTACTGTTGGAGTTGATTATGACAGTGAGAGCACACGTAAATGTTGTTGCTATATGCTCACTAGCTCACTGCTAACATTAGTGAACATCAATAAAGATGGTTTAGAGGCCATGCCAAAACTGCTGATTGCTAACAATAGTCATCATAAAACAGTAGTTTGGAAATGCTCTCTGCTAATGTTAGTTAGAATAGAATAGAATAGAATCCCTTTATTGTCATTGCACAAAGAAAGTACAACGAAATTAAAAGTGTTATCTGTTTAAGTGCTTAATTTCAGTACATCATTCCAGTCAAACCCTTCAAGACATTATGAGTCCAGTTGGTAAAGAGGTTGAGCTAAAACAGCGAGCTGCAGTCATAGCTAAAAATAATTTACTTGGTTTGAAGTTGAAGCTAATGTACTTGTCGGCTAACGGTGGTTGACATTTATAAAGCTCGTAACTGCTAATGATAGCCAACCTGCACAAACATAAAATATTAGTTTGTTTAAAACTACCACTACCCACTGTTAACGTTGACTAACATTATGAAGCTAGTTAGTGATTTGACTTTACATCTTACAGCTGCAAACATTAGTCAGTAACAGCTAGCTGTAATGTTAATTATTAGCTAATAATAATCTAACGTTCTCTAGATACGAAGCTTTTGTAGCTTCATGCTAATGTTAGTTGATATGGATAAAGTTGGTGGCCAACACTGCCAGTTAAAGACAAAGGTGGTGAACAAGGTGTACAGTAGTTGGATGAAAATACTAGTTTTAATTTACACTAAAGTTAACCATAAAGCCACCCATTAGCTAACGTTAAATTACTTCAGAGAGATTTGAAGCTAATGTAGCTCGGTGCTAATGTTAGCTTTGCGTTGCTGTAATCAGTTGACTCTTCAGCTCTGTTTTTAGTCTCCATCAGATCCAAACAAACTTTAACAGAGTTTTTTAACAAAGTTTTTTAAAGACGCAGAATTTGGTTCTTTCCTCTGTCCTTCTGGTTCAAGGTTGATCTGATGGACTTTCAACCCTGAGCTCTGATTCGGAGGCTCGTCAGTGTCTTTAAACACACAACAGACGGACGTCTTCGGTTGTTTTTACTTTGCACCCTGTTGTTAATATTTTACTGTTTTTATTTTATTCTTATCTGAGCTTTGATGGAGATTTGTAGTTTCAGGTTGAACAGAATTTAGCAGCTGTTTGAGACTCTGTCACCTCCTGATTGATCCTCCTCGTGATCAGGCCCTCCATCATATCTACCAGCTCCAGTAACATGCACATGTTCATAAACTGTATTAGACTGCATTAACCATGATAAATAAGAGTGTCCACCTCATTGATCAGTTCTGACAGCTCAAATAGTACACTATATGGCCAAAAGTATATGGACAGCCCTGTCCATATAAACTTTAAAATAATAATAATACATTTTGTGTATTTGGATGAGGTTGATCAGGTGGTGATGACGTCTCTTGACCTTCTCCTCATGTTTGTGTTGCATGCTGGGACATTTTTCATGTTGATCAGGTGACCTGGATTCTCCCAGGGACAAAACACTGTGTGGACGTGTGAGGATGAGTCCTGGTACAGTCTGCAGTCACACTTTATCAAATGTATGTGTACAAATATATTCTGTAAAAAAAAAAAAAAATTATATATATATGTG
>JBBMJY010000026.1:3162543-3193098 GCA_037833715.1 Toxotes lorentzi
ACACACACACATAATTATTTGATCCCCTGCTGATTTTGTAAGTTTACCCCCTTACAAAGACATGAACAGTCCATGATAGGTTTATTTGAACAGAGAGACACAGAATATCAACAAAAAATCCAGAAAAAAAAACCATAAAGTAAAGGTTATAAATTAATTTGTATTAGGCTGAAAGGTGTGTTGCCTTGATGACACACAGAGCATCACGGACGCTCAGACACAGCTGGTCAAAGCATGACAAAAGTTTTTTAAGAAGTTAGGGTAAGTTAACAGCAGTGTTTCTCTTTTTCACCTGTGACCACACCTACCAGTGATGTAACAGCCTCCTGGAGTACACCTGTGCAACACTACAGAGTATGGAGTTTACTGCTCTGCTGATCAGTCAGCGCTGGTTTTAAAGGAGTAATCCACCCCAAATCATGTGGAGTCATCGTTTGCTCCTGTCACAGCAGCAGAGTTTATCACCTGGCAGCTTCAGAATAAAGAGCTGTCTCTTTGGATTCACATGATAAATGACCCGCGTATGTCACCTGTTCACACCTGCAGCTATTGATCATGTCCTGGACATGCAACTCTTAAAGTTGCATGTCCAGACATGCAACTCTTAAAGTTGCATGTCCAGCTGATGCAACTTTAAGAGTTAAAATTAGAAACATCCTCTGGATCATGTTTGTAGACATTTTCTGGTTTCAGGCTCTTGACATTTCAGTATAGTCACCCTTTTTTGTATGCGTTTACAAGTTTTCTGAAAATTCAGATCTGAATCTATATCTGATCCATATCTACTCTATCGATAATGTCCTTTTCTGTCTAAGCAGTTGGTTCAAGCTCAGCATCGAGAACTGATGCTGAGTTTTTTCTGATGCAAGAAAAAAAAAGTTTGATTTCAGACCAGTTTGTGAAGAAACTTCCAGCTTTGGTGTCCTGTTTGATCTCAAGGCAGCATCAGACCTTCAGTTCCAACCTGAAACACTGGGACCAAAAGAAGAATATTTCTGTCCTGAATTCAGACTCCCAGGCTTGGTCCTACACCCAGCAATGTCCCACCTATCAGAGGCTGCATTTTGGAGACTATGAGAGACTTTACATATTTAGGTGAGACTCACCTGATATCTGAATCACAGTGAACTCAGAAGAAAATGGATCAGGGGGGTTTGTGAACTCTCTGAGTCAGTGCCCTGAATTCATCACAGACTCACGGGATGTTTGGTGATTGACAAGTGTGTCCAGTCCCTTGTCTCAATGTGTGCTGAGCAGACACGTGAACCTTTTTAGAGGTTTCACATGTGGTTTCAACTTTGTACACTCTTATGTTTTTCAATGGTGTGTTTCTCCTGTGGCGGTGACGAGTCATGACGAGGTCATGTGACGGCGGCGTCGTGTGGTTTTAAAGGACATTCCACTGTTTTCAAAAGGAGGATAAACAGACTGTTTCACAAGTTTTGAGTTTTACATTTTTTCACTCTGTTTTATTTTTGCTGACAAACTGTATAAAAGATTTGAACACAGCTGTATGAAGAGTTGAGTTAAGTTTAAATACGTTAAATAAATATTTTAATTTGACTCTTTTCACTTGTGTTGGTACATGTGGTCAGTCAGGGCAGGATCCAGTACAGGATTTTGGAAATCCTGAGGTCATGAGTTCAAGTCCTTGAACACAACCCTACCCCCTTCAGAAAACCTGAAAGACAAAGAAAGGAAAAGACAGTAATTTTATTTTTAATTATAGAAATATTGTAATTCAAATTTATCCTGTATATTCATTTATCCTGTATAATCAGAAGATGAAGCTGCAATAACTGGTTAATTTACTTGTAAAATCAGAAGATATAGACATAACTGGTTTAAAATCAAGTGTGACCACAAAAAATACTCTGTGTGTGGACTATGAGAATATAAAAACATGTCATCCAAAACATTTCTTGCATTATTAATAAAAACAGAATGAAAATATCAAAGTTGTTTAAGACATGAAAATATGCTCTGTGCAAGAAATTGTAAAATTCAAAAAACATTTTCAGCACCCTTGTCATGTTTGGAAAGTTAAAAACAAAAACTCTTTTTAGAAGTTACTGATGTCCAACACAAACATACTATTAATAATACAAAAAAAAAAACAAAGAAATATAAAGAGACATGCACAGCAATACTATGGAAGACAGATGATAAACTGTTTATATATTCCACATTGCACAATATAAATAACTTAATCTTGTTTTTGGTTCCTCAAGCCTTAAAAAGAAACAAAACTAAATGTAAATCACACATGAATAAAATGAAATGTGACAACAATAATTATATTTTAGAATAGAACTATAGATAAACAGATGCACAAATATAACGAAAATTAAAAAAATATACAGTTTTATAAATATTACAAACATCACTTGCATTTGCATTTAATTTTATCCAAAATAACAGGAAAACATGTTGTGGCTCTTTTTATGTAATAATAATAATGATAATAATTGTTTAACAGTTTTGTTTTTATTCATTTAAATATGTTGAACCTGTTAGTTTCATGAATTAAATACGGTCTGGATAAAAACGGACATTAAAAGTGATTTACGGCTAAAACAAAGTGAGATTAAAGAAATATGAAAAGAAATAAAATCGTTTTGATCAGGCAGCTCCGCGGACACCTCTGTGCAAGACAATTACCCAGCATGCCTATAGGCCGTCCTTTTCCTCCATCTTCCCCGTAGTGACGGTAAGAGCTCTACTATGTCAGACAGAAACTTATCATTTATTCTTTAATCTTCATTTTATATTTGACCGATCGTCACCGGCAGTTTAAGGGCACTATGTCCTCTGGTCACCGGCCGGGTTGTGTCGGTGTGAGGCGAGTGATGGTGGAGATGCAGTGTGGATAGAGCTAGCAGCGGCTAACAGAGCGGAGGGCTGTCCAGGCTGAGGAGCTGCTGTTTAGAGAGTATTTAGCTTGACGTCCCAGTGTGTGTGGAGCGGAACTGGGGAATCGGTTCTGCTTCACGTTCCGGTCTGTGTGGAGCGGAGCCGGGGAACAGGTTCAGATAAAGGCGGCGTTTAAATCCGGTCCTTGTGTCGGTGTGTTCCTGGGGTTCCGCCGGTTAGCACTTAGCATGTTTGCATTAGATCATCACACCAGTGTTGGTGTCCGGGTGCAGGTTGAAGTGAACGGAACCGAGCAGCAGTACAGCGGGTGCAAAGGTCAAACACATTACCTGTGACCTCAGAAGCGCGTTACCTGTACCTGACATGTCTGGACAGGTGTGTGTGAAATCAAAAAGCCACCAGGTCCTTCCGGTGTGGGTAAGTTTGTAAATTACAAGGCTTCTGGTGCGTATTCAGGATTTGAGGTTTAGATGTAACCTGAGGAAAGTGGTTTGTGATGAGAGTACAGGTGTCTGATCACCTGGCTGCTCTGGTTTTAGTTTCAGCAGATGACCGTTAATGTCAGAGACAGTTCAGTAGGTTCTGTGTTGGTGTTTGAACATAGTTTACCATAAAGTTTCTGTGATGTGTAAGAACCAGTGACATTTTAATGTTGGTGCTTCATGTTGTTTTTTTTTTTCTTTCTTTTTACAGGTGAACTCATCTGGAGAATACTGACGATGCCTGGAAGGTAAGCTGACTAGCTCATATCTCACCTGAGTGCATACCCACTCATGTATCCAGCCTCAGTCTGCTGCCAGCTCTCATGCTGCTTTGATAAACTTGGCCACAGAGGGTCTCGGTCATACGGGGGTCAGCTCAGCCTCACACTGTCCTGACCCCGTCTTCAGTGTGAGTTCAGATGATCTGCTGAATTCACCTGCTGAAAACTGAGGATCTAGTCCTTCAGAGACCCGACTGATCGTTTTTGTCAGTAGCTCTGTTTGTGTTGAGGTTGTGAGTCACAGCTTCTCGGACTCTGACTCTGTCTCTGTCTCATTGTTCAGACTGTGGAGTAAGGCCATCTTCACTGGCTACAAGCGTGGCCTGAGGAACCAGCGTGAGCACACAGCTCTCCTGAAGCTGGAGGGATGTTACACCAGAGACGAGGTTGACTTCTACCTGGGCAAACGCTGCGCATACGTCTACAAGGCCAAGAAGTAAGACATCAGCACTCACCTGTATCACAACTCTTACAGTCAGAATTATGATCTGAAGTTTTTATTTTTAGAGGGTAAAGAATCTGTTCAGTTAAATCATTAAATGTGTTCAGCTTCTTCTACAAGTCAGATGACTCATTGTGACTCATAATGTTGCTCTGTTCGTTATTTTAAGTCACTGGACTCTTAAAACTCAATCAGCTTCAGAATGAATATTTATGCTACACTAATATGAGATTACATAAACATTATCAGCCTGTGGATTCTGTGTCTGACTCCACCCAGCTGGTACGCCCCACATTATAAATGAAATTATCGGTGTGTTGGTGGTATGAAGTTATTGGTATGATTTCTCTCTGCAGGAACACAGTGACACCGGGTGGTAAACCCAACAAGACCAGAGTGATCTGGGGAAAGGTGACCCGAGCTCACGGAAACAGCG
The DNA here is from genome assembly GCA_037833715.1 of Toxotes lorentzi. Taxonomy (NCBI): domain Eukaryota; kingdom Metazoa; phylum Chordata; class Actinopteri; family Toxotidae; genus Toxotes; species Toxotes lorentzi. Next base: position 3,167,059 of record JBBMJY010000026.1, read on the forward strand.
GGATGGTCCGAGCCAAGTTCAGCAGCAACCTGCCAGCTAAAGCCATCGGACACAGAATCAGAGTGGTGAGTCAGTGACCAGTAAAGATCTTTTTCTTTTTTTTAAATAGATCAGTAGAGTAGTTTTTCAGACTTTCCATGGTCTCTGGTCAGGGACAGTTTGTCACTGAATCGCCACAGTGACAAGATCGTTTGACTCCGGACGCTTAGGGGACTCAGAGGAGACTCTGATCCACTATGATCCACACACTGTTAAATATTTCCCAGGACCGTAAATGAACAGCTCAGACATGAAGTTTTTTTTTGTTTTTGTTTTTTTTTTTTTTAACTCTGACTGACCAGATGTTCATAATTCACTTTAACTTTAATATTTGGAAACTATTTCTCGTCTTTTTGCAGCTTTTTTTTCTCATTCTGTTCATGTGATTATAATCTTTACGTTTTTGTCAGTGACCAAATTTACCTAGTTTGGTCTTACAACGTCTCTGGCTGTTGTGCTGAGGGCTCTTTCTCTCTATGTAACGAGTATCATCACGCTGGTTATCAGCTGTCTCTTTTAACACTGGGGTTTCCAGCTACGAGCTGAAGAGGCGGGTGGTTTACCGACACGTTACAGACCACAGAATCTGAGCCATGAATGAAGTGTTGAACAGGTCAGGTGATTGTGCCTGCCGGAGAAATAGGTTTCAGCCAGGTGGTAACAGCTTCATGGTCCAGGCGATCCACGATGGATGTTAGACCCAGTGAACCCCCAGAGCCAGACGAAGTCCCACAAACAGAAGTGTTGCTGCAGTCATCTGCATTAAACGGTCTCCCCTGCTGCTCTCAGATCAGATTTCTGACTGAACACATGTGAACAGACTGAATGTTGTTCTTTTATTGTGACAGTTGCTGATGTGACTTCCTGTGTTTCAGATGATGTATCCCTCTCGAGTGTGAAGAGGAGCCGTCGTCTCTGCTGATGTGGATGTTGTTTGTACAGAAACAATAAAATGATCAGGTCCAAACCTGCTGCAGCGTCTCTTTATTTTCTTAAAGTGAAATCGCATCGTTTCATATCATGTTGTGTTAAACAGTATGAGCCTGCAGATGTTCAGCTGTGAAGTTCTGATATCACACAATAACAATGTGACTGAGCATTAAACAGGAAAAGACTGTAACCGTCACACTGTCAGATAAATCATTAAATTTATCTGGTAGTGTGACAGTCACACTATCATCTCTTTTGTCATTCGCTTTTACAAGGAACAAGATTTTGTTGCACCGGCTCGGAAGAAGATCACAGTAGTTTAAAGTTAGGTAAAGAAAAACACAATAAGGTACAAAAGGGTAAATAAATAAGGTTATTTACAACATAAGTCTTTTGCAGCAGAAACTGTGCATGCCTGCTAGTGAAGGTAGATGTAATGTGTATATATACTATACTATTTCTGTGGCTATGGCATTGTAATATAATATACATATATGCATACATTCATCTATATCTCACTCTTATCATTCTTGTGTTATGAGTCTGCTGATCATTTGGTTTGTAAAAGAAGAAATTTTGCCACAGTAACTCAGGGCACAAAATTATTAGAAAATTAATTTCAGTCATTAAAATAATGAAAAGGAAAAAAGCAAGTCCTCAGTTTTCAGAAGCTTTAAAAAGTCCTGATCGAGATTAACCTGCGGGTCCAACAGCTGCTCTGCAGGCGCTGTTTTACTGAGCAGTGTCTCAGTAACTGGAAACTGTGTGTGGCCTCAGCAGCTTCACCACAATTAACACCAGCCAACAGCAGGGGGCAGTACAGTATGCTGGGAGAGAGCACATTGATTTGTACCCTGAGCTGCATCTTGCAGGCACAACCTCCTGTCAGATATTTGTTCGTAAGTGAATCTGGTTCCCGAGGGTGGTTCAAACACACCGTGCGAAGTTTAGTTTACAAAACAACCGACACAGCTGGCTCAAGTTAGACATGAAGCAGGGACTGTCACTGACCCACCTCTACCTCACCATGTGACTATCTGAACACCTGTGTACTTATTCTTCCAGTCCAGGTGTCCAACCTGACGGAAAATTATCTTGTTCCTAAAACAGGCTCTGGAGCCCGTATGAGACCTCAGTAATAAACAAAAATCAGGTGTTTGGGGACGTCTCACTGTTTGTTTGTTTGTTTGTTTGTTTGTTTGTTTGTTTGTTTGTTTGTTTCATGCAACAAGACTCATGTACTGAACCACAGCAGGAAGTGACCTGGACCACTAAGGTCTGAAACCTGTGGCTGTGACGAGGTGGAGCACTAACAGAACCGGACTCACCGGCTCCTCCGGGCCTCAGTCAGAATACTCAGTCAGTATTCAGACTGTAACAGGAGAACGGGCCCAAACGTTTGATTTCTCTTTGAGTTTTGCAAAAATGCTGGTTGTGTGCTCGTTCATCTCTTTCTTTGGTTCTTTCTCTCAGTACAGATAAACCACAGTTCAGCTCCCCTGTGGGCGCCTGCAGCCTGACAGACTGAACCGAGGGCTGAGACAACTCCACTTCGTGCGTCAATACTAAAGGCTCCTCACGTCACGGTCCATTTCCCATGATGCCGCGCGCTGAAGCTGCTGATGAGAGTCTGAGCTGCAGCTTCACGGAGGAGGAGCTGTTTACTGAGAACAGCGGACCTGAAGGAAGACAGGGAGGACAGAGAGCCTGTCCACACACCGCGGACACGCAGAAAGACAGGTGAGATAGACAGATAGGTGAACAGGTCTCCGACCAGCTGTCAGTTTCGGGGTTGTATTTCCTGTCTGATGTTCAGCGCTCGAGGACAGTTTGTTTTATAACATCACATGCTTTTATTCTGAAAAGTCTTATTCTGAGTTACTCTTTTTTCTTTTATTCTGGAAGGTTCTTCTATTCTGGAGGTTTTTCTTCATGTTTTTATACTGTGGTGTGTTTTCCCATAATCCAGCTGCAGTTCCTGGTTCTTCAGTATTTCTGTAATACTCATTACTCTGTGTGATCTGGATCTGTGGCGTATTCATCCTGTTTTCATCACTGATTCTGAGTCTGTGATCTAGTTATGACCTGGCTTGGGTTCCTGACCTGAGTCTGGTCCAGGTTCAGGTGAAGGTGTTTGTTCTGCAGACAGGATGTGGCCCGTTACTAAGGGCAGAGCTGAATTACCTGTGAGTCGAGGTACGTCCTGAAAGACGGGGTGTCCTGAAGACCGTGTAGACTGACCAGACCCTGACCCAGCTCTCATGTTCCTTCCTGTGGTGAGACATACAGACAGGCAGACTGAGAGAGACAGATAGGCAGGCTCTGATGCAGCTTGCAGACTGGCCACAGCAGACTGGTGATGGGTGTGGGGGCAATGTCCACTGCTGGTTTTAATCCCTGGGGAGGTGTGTGTGTGAGTTTGGTGTGTGTATGTGTGTGTGTGTTGGGGGCCACAGCCTGGAAACCAGACCACACATCCCTCAGGTTGTTCTGCTGGACCTTGTAGTCCAGCTTCCTCCCATTAGCACCTGTCCCGCACCCTCACCTTCACTTCCCTCTGCAGCTCTTCAGTAGGTCTCTGCCCCCCTCCCTCCCTGAACGCCGTCTTCCTGTTCAGCCTCAGAGTGTCCATGAGTCTCAGCAGCTTCCTGTGACTGTAGGTGGGAGCGAGGAGAACCAGGTCGTGGTTTGATGTGAACTCTCTTACAGTGTGTAAAGTGTTTTTCTCCTAGACAAACACTTTGCTGTTGCTGAAACGTTTCTCTGCTCCTTACTGTTCCCAGATCAGTTTGCTGCTGTTTCCATATATAAAATCACACGTTCCTATAAATGAATTCATACATGTGACGTGTGATCACATCTGTTCTACATGTGATAAACATGTTCAGCATTTCCCGGGATTTTCTAGATCTTTGTTCCTGAGCTTCTCTTTTCTTGGTGACTTGTTTCTCTTCCTCCTGTTGCATGAGCTAAAATCTTCTCATGATGTTTGCGGGTGTTTTCCAGACCAGAGACCAGGATCTCATGTCCCTGTTGTATCTGACTCTGTCTCTGTTTCTGGTTCTGCTCAGACTTTGTCAGACTTTGAGTAAGGGGGGTCCGAGGTCACAGCTCCATGTGGTCTGATAGAAGATGAGAGAACATGACTTTGGACAGAGCGAGCTGGGGTCTCTACAACCCTCCTGCAGCACTCTGCTGGGGTCAGAGGTCACACTGCACCAGGACGTCAAGGTCAAGGTGAGAACATCCACTTCTACATCCAGGTGTTTTGTTTGTCATATGTGTGTGTGTGTGTGTGTGTGTGTGCTCACAGACAGTGAAAACTGTCCAGGTCCAGTGAGTCAGACCAGGCCCAGTCCTTGTCCTCAGATTTCCTTCAGTGAGAGATCTTCATCCTCACCCTCATTCTCATCCTCATCCTGTGGAGTCCTTCTGTAGTTTCTGTAGTTCCATGCTTGCTTTCATTCGTGCACACACACACACACACACACACACGCGTGACACGATGCACAGTCCAGCCAATAGTTTCTCATTGGTTCATTAACATACAGGTGGAGGTAAAACTGTAAGATGAAAAAAAAACTGACAGCAGGTAACATGGACATGAACAACACTGCGTTTAAGATCTTCAGAAAAGTTTTCTCAGTTAAACAACTGACAAAGAAATTAAAACATAAAAGTAAAGAGAATCAAATAAAACTAGAGCAGAGTCTGAAGGTAGAACCATAACAGGACTGAAGTGACTGAAACGACAATTTGAGGCATTCAGGTTTCACACAGCTGTTGACGTGTCCTCAGTGGCAGTTGCCATAGCAACCAAGGTCGTAAAGATATGATGAAGGGAGTGAACAGTTACAGCACGGGGGCCCTTCAGCTCTGGGACACACTGTCCTCCCTTAAATACAACAACATGATTTAATGTTTAGGATTTGGTGCCTTACACAGAGTTAACTTGTATTGCTCATCTTCTCAATAAAAGCTTCTGCTGAAGAAATCTGGGTCTCCTTCTTCCATCATGAGTTAAACAGCTCGCAAGATTTCACAGACAACTTTAGACATAATGACACATATTAAATATTGAGGAGATAAATGAAGATAAAGAGGAAATAGAGGGAATAGAAGATAAATGCAGATGATGAAAACAGAAAAGATTAAAAAAGAGAAGCCTAAAGTAAGAAGAGATAAAGATAAATGGGGGTAAAGAGGACGAAGTCAACCTGCAGCCTCCTCACATCATTTCTTTGTTTACATAATGATGCCCCGCCTCCTACTATGCTGAGGGGATTCCAGCTCTGTGATTGGCTGAGCCTGAGGAGCTGCAAGGCTTATGATTGGCTGATGCTGTGTGAATGGATGTGATGAGAGTGTGTGTGTGTGTGAGAGAGCATCATGAGGCAGCAAACGTGAGTTCTGCACGTGCTCAGTAGGAGAGAGGACACACACACGTTTATTGTCTCACTATCTTTGTGGGGACACTCACTGTTATAATGCATTCCCCAGCCCCTTACCTGAACCTAAACCTGGTTCTAACCTAAACCTTAAAACCAGGTCTGAACCCTCAAACAGCCCGTTGAAGGTGGGAGGTCTGGACCAGCTTTGTCCACACAACAGGAAGGAGTGTAAACACACACACACACACACACACACAAACACACACACACAGTATCAATATAATCATTTAAAAAAACAGATACACATAAATCCTGCTCTCTGATTGGTTGGATCACAGTCAAAGGAACACTTGAACCAGTGCTGTGAATCAGAGCTGCAGGTGTATTGACCTAGGTAACCATGGCAACGGGACTGATGCTTCAGCCTCTCTTAGGACCTCTGTAAACCGTTGCAGTGTAGGATGGACCCAGTGTGACCAGTGAGTTGCAGGTCAGATGGGCGAGCAATGTGGTCATCAGGTTTGTTCTGCCTCTAAATACTACAGTACCCATGAGCCTCTGCACCTGCTGTCATGGAGACAACAGAGCTGTGAATCAGAGCAGTGGAGATTAAAGATAACTTTTCAAGAATAATTTCCCTCCAAACGCAGTGACGACGTATGTATGCTAAACTAAGTTTTAACCTGTGTGTTTTATTTTTAACACATTTATTTCCATGGAAATACATCACCTCGGTCAACGCACAGCATCCTCACTGTGTGTGTGTGACAGCTGCATCAGTAAATCGACAGAAAACAATAATCAGATATTTTGATGATCAAATAATCGTTTCATTCATTTCAATCCAAAATATCAGATGACTTGTTCGTGTTTTCTCAGATGTGACGATGTTTTTTTTTTCCTCTGTTCTCTATCAGAGAGGACGGAGACGTCACTTTGGTCTGTGGGAAAATAAACAAGCATTTTTAATGATTACTGTAATTTTACACACGTTAAATCTGCAGTGCTTAGAGTCAGTTCTCGTTGTGTTACTGCTAGAGCTAACTAGCTTAGCATGTTTCAGCACCTGCTGATTCGAGTGGACTTCATGTGATTTGATGGTTCAGCTCCTTTAGCTCACAGTCACAGGTATTAAATACTGATAACACTGGACAGATAAAGACACTTGATTCCTATAGGTTTTGACACATAAATAATAATGAGACTAAAATGAAGTGGATCAGAAGCTCAGTTTGTTTTAGGTGTCCTGGGTTTTATGGCGGAGATGTTTTAGGTAGGTTGTTCCAGCATCTTGGAGAACTTTCCTCAGTTCTTCTGTGGATTTAGTCTGTCTCAGTGTCTCTGTCTCTTCATGTGATCACAGACTGACTCCATGATGCTGAGATCAGGGCTCTGTGGGGTCAGGACCATCTGCTGCAGCAATCCTTGTCCTTCTGGTCTCTGAAGTTAGTTCTTTATGACTCTGGCTGTGTGTTTGGCCTCGTTGTTGTCAGACGCCTCCTGATGGGACTGATGATGAAGGACCTGAACATCATGTGATGTCTTTTCTGAGATGATTTGATTAAAAAGAGTCTTTCACACTAGTGCTGTGGGGATCGACCCCCACATCTACATTTGACCTGTGCCCCCAGGTGTTCACATATCATGTATTCATGATCTGCTGCTTGTTTTAAAGTTAAACATGATGAATGTGTGTGTGTGTGTGTGGTCAGGGTGCACTGGGTGTGTGTGATGACAGATCAGCTGGTTTCCATGGTAAAGAGCTGGAGGAGGGTGGAGCTAAAGACAAAAACCAGAGCAAAGCAGGTGGAGAGAATGACAGGTAACACACACACACACGCACACACACACACAGTGTAAACACACACTAAGAACACACTGCTCAGGTGCGTTTGTGTCTCCGCAGGTGTGATCATCCTGTCGACAGCGCAGGTCTTTTCTCCTTCATGACGTTTCACTGGCTGACTCCTCTCGCTGTGCATGCTCGCAGGAAAGGGCAGCTCCTATTGGACGACATTTGGCCCGTGTCACACAGGGAGGGTTGCCACGACAACAGCCTCAGGTGGGTGGAGCCAGTAACGTTTTAAAGAGGAACTCTGTACTAAACTACTTTTCTGCACTGTGCAGAGAATCACAGACTTTTCCAACAGAGCTCATATTGGGTGTAAAAGGCCTCCCGACAGAACACTGACGTTTCGTATGTTAAAAATCCTGAGGCCTCGTGTTGAATGTGTGTGTAGGAACTGTCTGCACTTCACACAGCGAACAGTGATAAATCTCACCTGTTCCACACGGTCATGTACCCCCAGAAAAAGACCAAATATGGTTGACACTTCCCTCTGACGGTCCTGTAGCCTTGATGTGGAGAAAAATAAAGATGTAAAAGATGTCACACATTCAGGTTCAGATGCTATTACTCTGAAAAAAGATCCTTTAGCTTCGAGGGAGCTTATGGAGCACACAAGCTCAGATGACAGTAACAATTGAAAATTCATTCGAACAAGTGTTTGTGATTTGACATGAAGACACACTTTGACTGATGACTGACAGGTCGACAGGTGTAGACGACACGATAACCTTGGTTTTCCATATGAGAACAGAAATGGAGCTGTGATAGTTTACAATATTTTTCCCACAGCTGGTTTGTTGGTTTATGTGTCTGTCGTTTAAATCAGTCCGTCTGTGATCACACCTGTCTACCTCAGGTTCAGTTTGTTGGTACACCTGGACATCAGTGTTTGTAAATGCGTGCACATGTTCAAGCACAAGAAGAAACTGATAAATCTGATCTTTGTGTCGAAACAAGCGTTTAATGTTGTAACAATGTGGAGACAGTTTCACATACTTAATATTCCACTGAATAAATTAGTATTATAGGACTGCTGCATATCATATAAGCATATTGTACATTTTTTTTATTCTCAGGTTGGCGTCTCTGTGGGAGGAGGAGCAGAGGTCAAAGGGCAGTGAGGCATCTCTGTGTTCGGTCGTTTGGTCTTTCTGTCGGACTCGTCTCCTCCTCTCCATCCTCTGTCTGACCGTCACACAGCTGGCTGGATTCAGTGGGCCGGTGAGTTAGGACCAGTTCGCCCAGTATGGCCAGTGGCACCAGTATGATTAGAATGATCAGTACAACCACTATGACTCATTTGGCCCTGTGAGTCAAACCAGTAAGACCAATAAGACCAGTGAGATCAGTATGACCGGTGTGACTTGTACATCAGTGTAACCACAAAGACCAGTAAGCAGTAAGTCCAGCAACAAGTAAGAGCGGTGTACAAAGTATATCATTACTACCAGAAGGACCAGTAAGACCAGTCTCACCAGTACCAGCAGTAATAAAGCGGTGATCCCCTCTTCCAGGCGTTCGTGGTGAAGCGTCTGCTGGAGTACACCCAGCAGGAGGAGCCAGGCCTGGGCTATGGTCTGTTGTTGGTGCTGGGTCTCCTCACCACGGAGCTTGTACGGTCCTGGTCCCTGGCTCTGACATGGGCCCTGAACTACAGAACCGGATCCAGACTGAGAGGAGCCGTCCTCAGCCTGGCCTTCAGCAAGATCCTCCGTCTCCGCAGCGTCAGGGACAAGTCCATGGGACAGGTTCACTGAAATTCAAAAAACTTTATTGACAAATATCCAACTGTGTGAGTCCTGACATTCAACATTGTTCCATTTACTGTTTGTCTGTGCCCCGTGCCCCCCACTTCTCTCCAGTTGGTGAACATGTGCTCCAGTGACGGTCAGAGGATGTTTGAAGCAGCAGCAGTGGGCAGTCTCTTGGCAGGAGGCCCCCTGGTGGCCGTCCTTGGTGTGGCCTACAACCTGTTCATACTGGGACCAACATCTCTACTGGGATCAGCTGTCTTCATCCTTTTCTACCCCACTATGGTCAGTAGCTGTCAGTCCTGAGTCAGTCAGACCTGAACCCAGACCTGAAACAATTGTTATGGTTCAGTGTGACTTCACTTCCTGAGGACATCATTATCTCTTACGTCCATCCAGAATAAACATTCTGCAGAACTTCACTCAGAATCCTCCTGTTTTTAAGTTTCCTTCAGTGTCACAGTAGACCAGTGACAGTTGTGTGTACATCCATGGGTTCACTGCAAACTGCAATGTGTTAATGGGACAGTTTGACTGAATGTGAAGAAATATAGGCTTAAAAAACAGAATTCAGGCTGCAGTTCACAGTTCACAGCGACACTCACGGACTCATCTGACTGTGTTTTAGAAATAAGCATGTATTTTTGCTACTGTTTACTACTATGCCCGGGCAATATAAAGTAATATAAATCTCATGTGTAAATCTGTTGCATACTTGGTTAATCGATCCATGCTTGAAATGTATCAGTGTGGAACAATTATCATAACGTTTTGTAGACTTAAGGTTCTGTTGGTTTCTGATTTTTATGGAAACAAACAGAAATGAATGCCTCTCTGAAACCCTCCGTGGACATCACCTGTATTGATCTCATATCCTGTCAGTGGTGATAAGTGATTCCTCTGTTATCTTCTAAATACAAACACATGCTTGTGTGGGGGTGCAATCGGGCTAGCAGCTCTGTGACTCTGTGCTGCTCATTGGAAAGACAAGCTTAGATAAACATTGAAGTCCAGATTGATTTTGATCGTCAGCAGTCACTTTGAAATCTGCGATGAGGTGATGTACCTGCAGAATCTAAGATTTCCATCTCATCCTGATTTTCTGATCAGATGTTCAGCTCCAGACTGACTGCGTACTTCAGGAGGAAGGGTGTGGCCGTGACTGACAGACGAGTCCAGAAGATGAACGAGATTCTCAGCTACATCAAGTTCATCAAGATGTACGCCTGGGTCAAAGCCTTCTCCCAGGATGTCCGCCGTACGTACTCACCTTGTGCACACTCACTCACATGGTGGGCCTGTCACCATGGTAACACAGGTGCACACTGCTAATGACCCCGTGTTCTCCCTCAGGTATCCGTGAGGAGGAGCGCAAGATTCTCGAACTCACGGGTTACTTTCAGAGCATCACAGTGGGCGTGGCTCCCATTGTCGTAGTCATCGCAAGTGTGGTAACTTTCTCCACCCATATGTTGCTGGGATACGACCTGACAGCCGCTCAGGTATCACACTCACAGTTGTTACTAGGATTTATATCTGTTAGCAATTTAGCCAACTGTGGCTAACTGTTCACTTTAGAAACTATAGAAAGCTGCCACTAACTGTTAGCACTGTAGCAGGCTGCAGTCGTGTTTGCTAACAGACATTTACTCTTTGTGTCTTCAGGCCTTCACTGTGGTGACAGTGTTTAACGCCATGACCTTTGCCCTGAAGGTCACTCCGTTTTCTGTCAAGTCTCTGTCTGAAGCTTCAGTTGCCGTGGAGAGATTCAAGGTGTAACACAAAGACTCAGTGTGCACACCTGAACACAAACTTACAGGAGATACCTTCCTGCTGAAAAACCTATGAACCTGTTTAACCAACCTACCTACCTGTTTACCTTGCTACTTTCCTACGTACCTTCCTTTCTACCTACCTACCTACATTCTTACACTACTTCCTACCTTTTTTCCTATTTATATAAGGTACTGACATATGTCCATTGGTCCAGATTGTTGTGTTGAGGTCGGAGGGTTCAGCTGTTCCCTGGCTGTTGGGCAGATAGATAAATGAGTAGTTGGGTGAATGAACAGGAGGATGGATGGATGAATAGACTGATTTGGATGGATGGAATGAGCTGAGTGGGCAGAAATAAAACAAAGCTGATGTGCAGTTTGTTCTGAGGAAGTTTCAGCCAAACGCAAATCCCAGTGACACTAAAGGGCTCTTCCACCAGCTCGATGTGGTTTGACCTGTCTGCCTCTATCTCCTCAGAGTCTCTTCCTGTTGCCTGAGGTTGACAGTGTCCGACCGTTACCTGGTGATCCTCAGGTTGCTGTGGAGATGTGTGGGGCCAGTCTGGCGTGGGAGGTGGGCGGACAGAGCACTCAGCCCAGTCCGTGTGTCCGAGCAGCTGGCAGACTCCGATACAGGGGCAGGTAAACTGACCTTTACTGCATCTGTGCTCAAAAATCATTCACTTACATTATTTACCACATACAATATGGTAAGAAGTAAAATCCTGTGTCATTATGAAAACTCACAAGTTCTTCTGCTTTTAAATTCTCAAATTTCTGTAGTTACTCACACCCAGACCTGGTCCCAGACTTCTGAATTACTTCCCACTTCTACAGTTTGTTTGGTTATCCAAACAGAATGAAGTTAAACTACCAGTGAATTTGGTCTAATTATCAGGCTCTCTTGTTCAGCCTGTGGTTAATTATTATTAGATCTTGAACAAGGACGACATCTAGAGGTGCTAAGTGACAGACAACAGTCAGCCGGCCCAGTCCATGGTGTTTGTGCTGCTTCAGAGGGACACACATACCAGACTGCTCCTGCAGTGGAAGAGGAGCTAAACTGTGTGTGGTGATCTTCAGGTGCAGTGGCAGAGCTCCTGTTCTCCAGGAGGAGGAGGACGAGGAGCAGGAGGAGGTGACTGGCTCCCTGCTGAGAGGAGGAGGAGATGTGGCCTCAAGCCCAGAGGAAGAGGAGGAGATATGTCCTCCCCTCCTGTCTGTCCCTCCTGTCTCGCCACGCCTTCAGAGCACCCTGCAATGCATCAACCTGAGTGTCCAGCAGGTAGACCCACGATTGTCTGTCTGTCTCTTTCTGTCTCTCTGACTGACTCTTTGTCTGTCTGGCTGACTGTCTGTCTGACTGTCTCTTTCTCGGTCCGTCTGTACGTCCAGGGGAAGCTGGTTGGTGTGTGCGGCAGTGTCGGCAGTGGGAAAACCTCCCTGATCTCTGCCATCTTAGGACAGGTGACAGTTTACCTTCACCTCTGAAGCCACAGTTCACCACCACTACTTCTGGAGTAATGAATGACAGTGATTATTGATCGGTGTATTGACAGATGACTGTGCTGGAGGGCAGTGTTGCTGTCAGAGGAAGGCTGGCCTATGTGGCTCAGCAGGCCTGGATCCTGAATGCAACGCTGAGAGACAACATCCTGTTTGGACAGGAGTACCAGGAGGACAGGTGAGAGGGAGACACCTGGGTGACAGATGTTGACATCCTGGAATCATTGGTCTGGTTTTAGGCCATGTTCCAGCCCCTAGATGAGGGCAGACCAACTGACTTTTCTGTCCATCTGTGCAGGTATCAGTCCGTGCTGAGCGCCTGCTGCCTCAGACCAGACCTCGCCCTGCTGCCCAGCGCCGACCTCACAGAGGTGACTCGCTCCACAGATGCAGCACTAAAATTGTGGTTAATGGTGTTGTGATTGTTGTACATTATCACGTTGCACTTTGATAAGTTCCTGCAGTGAGATAGGGCTCATGTTTCATCAACACTAATAGCTGGTTCTGAGCCAGAGATCACCAAGACCTCTGAGCCGATCTTACCAATTCACAAAACCAGTTGGTCTCCACCACCTACACAGACCTGAAGATCAGCCACAGTAGGTGAGGTGTATCAGGGTCATGCAAGGCTAGCCCAGAACCGGGCTGGTTTCTTAACATTATGAGGAGTAGCTTGGATACCTGAATCTGTCTTTTACCTGCTGTGGACAAAAAAAAATGTTTTTTTGCCCACTTTGGTCAGACTATCAAAATCTTGAGGACGATATAATCAAATGGGGCAGGAGAGATTATCTGACTTGAGTCCTCAGCATCGAACAGCTCAGTGTGAACATCCCAAAGAAATTACAACCTTCGTATTTTTGTCCCATCAGATCGGGGAACGTGGTGCCAACCTGAGTGGTGGGCAGCGACAGCGAATCAGCTTAGCCCGTGCCCTTTACAGCGACCGGGACGTTTACATCCTGGACGACCCACTCAGCGCCCTTGACGCCCACGTGGCCAACCACATCTTCCACAACGCCATCAAGAAGCAGCTTCACCACAAGACTGTCATCTTCGTCACTCACCAGCTGCAGGTAAACCGCCTCCCGAGAGGCACTGGAACGCTTTACTGCAAATGGTTACCATGGAGACAACCTGTGTGTGTTTATGTGCAGTACCTGGTGGACTGTGATGAGGTCATCCTGATGAGGGAGGGGAGTATAGTGGAGCAGGGTCACCATGACAACCTGATGAAACTGAATGGAGACTACACCGCCATGTTCAACCACTTCCAGCTGGGAGACACTCCGTACATAGAGGTACCTGTCTGTCCACCTGTCTCTCTCTCTGTCTGTCTACCTGTCTCTCTCTCTGTCTCCGTCTCTCCCTTTCTCTCTCTGTCTCTGTCTGTTTGTCTATCTACCTGTCTCTCTCTCTGTCTCTCTCAGGCTCCCAGCAGGAAGCATGGCGGCTCTCAGAGGAAACCAGCCGACAGTAAACCAGGATCAGTGAAGAAGAATGCACCGGTCACCAAGGACAATGGTAAGACAGAAAACCGCCACACATCTATTCTGTTCTATTCTATTCTATTCTACTCTGGTTTTTACTGTTTGGTCATGTGACATTAAAGGGGAGGAGCAGCAGTGTGGGGGCGTGGCCTGGCCTGTGTTTCAGCTCTATATGGCGGCATGTGGTGGATCCGCCTCCTGCCTGCTGATCCTGGTGCTGTTCGTTTTTAATGTGGGGAGCTCCGCCTTCTGCCACTGGTGGCTCAGCTACTGGATCAACCAGGGCAGCGGGGTGAGACTCTGGTCCTCAACGCTGTCCTGTTGCCTCCCCCTGTCTCCTTACCCCCTCCTCTCGTCTAGCATCTGTCTTCACTCTTTAACTCCGCCTCCTCCTGACTCCACCATCTGTCCCGGTTTTTCCAGAACACCACAGTTACCCAGGGAAACAACTCTGCAGTGAGTGTCAGCATGAAGGACAATCCCATGATGCAACACTACGCCGCCATCTACGCCTCCTCCATGGGAGTCATGCTGCTCTTCAAACTCATCAGAGGCATCGCCTTCGTTAAGGTGAAGACACCACACAGTCCCAATCACCTCAGAGACGTCCTGTTGGAATCAAACCGTTGACTTTGCACACAACATCTTATGAGTGAAAGGTCCTCAGTGGTGAGTGGTGTTGAATCTTTTTCTGGTCTCCTCTCTGCAGGGAACACTGCGAGCCTCCTCCAAGCTACATGACGAGCTCTTCCACAAGATCCTCCGCTGCCCCATGAAGTTTTTCGACACGACGCCCACAGGACGAATCCTCAACCGCTTCTCCAAGGACATGGATGAAGGTGAAAGACAGGACTACACTCCTGTCCGAGATGCTGTTCAGTATCTGACCGGGTCTTGGAAACTTTAGTGATAACTTTTTTTCTCTCCAGTCGACACCCGTCTGCCCTTCCAGGCTGAGATGTTCATCCAGAACGTGATCCTGGTCTTCTTCTGTTTGGGCGTCATCAGCTGTGTTTTCCCGTGGTTTCTAGTGGCCGTGGGTCCTCTGGTCTTACTGTTTGCGGCACTTCACAGCGTCTCCAGGGTTTTCATCCGGGAGCTGAAGCGTCTGGACAACATGACAACGTCGCCTCTCATGTCCCACATCACCTCCAGCATTCAGGGCCTGGCCACGCTGCAGGCCTACGGCAGGGGCCAGGGCTTCCTTAAAAGGTCTGGGTTGGAACCATAAAATGTACAGAGTAGGGAACAGGAGCTGCAAACACACCCTGTACTGCACACCCATACTGTATGTGTTATTGTTTCAGGTACCAGGTTCTGCTGGACCAGAACCAGGCTCCGTTATACCTGTTCAACTGTGCGATGCGGTGGCTGGCAGTGCGCCTGGATGTCATCAGTGTGGCTCTGATCAGCCTCACCGCTCTGATGATAGTCCTCATGCACGGACAGATCCCTCCCGCCTACGCGGGCCTCGCCATCTCCTACGCTGTGCAGGTAACTTAAACCAAGATGTTTTTACGTTTCCTGTGAGGAGGGCGCCTTCCAACGCTGTGACACTACCATGTGTGTCCCTTCCTCAGTTAACAGGGTTGTTCCAGTTCACAGTCCGTTTGGCCTCTGAGACTGAAGCTCGATTCACCTCTGTGGAGAGAATCCATCACTACATCCAGGTACTGGGAACAGGTTCTTCTCTTGCTGGTTACACTGGTCGTCAGGCTTCATGAGTCGGTTATTGGTACGATGATTTGATTCAGATTCTTACTCAGCTCTATACTCAGGCTGCAGGTTTATCTTCACCTGGTTTGGCTTTCTTGTCTGTTAATGCTGGAGTTCAGCGCTCCACTTTGCTAACACTTGGCCTCTAGAGTACGATGTATTCACAAAATATCGCACCTTTGGACGAGTCTTATCAAGATCTTTTATCTCCCTTCACTTTACATGGAAATGATGAACATTTGAATGTTGACTGTGTGCTAGTTAAGTTAAAGTTCTAAATGTTTTCATCCGTACATGCTAACATGCATTATAATCAACCGTAAGTCTAGTTGACTTTGTGGTCTAAGACACGTAACATGTAACTGCAGCCTCCTGGGCCTCGGTCCGGGGATGTGTCCTACTTGTCACAGTTTCCCGCTGATTCTCTTCTCTGATCTAATCAAATAAAAACGCAAAATCCTGCATAACTGCTGTACTGACACCACCTCTGTCCCAGCTTGGATAACTCTGTGTCTGTGCCTCAGTCCTTGTCCCAGGAGGCCCCAGCCCGGGTCAAAGGTCAAGCCCCCCCGGCTGACTGGCCCCAACAGGGGGAGCTGATGTTCAAGGAGGTGGAGATGAGGTACCAGGAGAACCTCCCATTGGTCTTGAACAGGATCTCTTGCACCATCAGGCCCAAAGAGAAGGTCGGCATTGTGGGCAGGACTGGATCAGGTAGGACAGGGTTCTGGGTCTCCACAGGTCAAGGATTTGATTAAGGAAGCCACTAAGCCCTCTGGACAACATGTCAATCTGTCTGTCTGTCTGTCTGTATGCAGGGAAGTCGTCTCTGGGCGTGGTCTTGTTCAGGCTGGTGGAGCGCTGTGGAGGATCCATCCTGATCGACGGCATCGACATCAGTGACATCGGACTGGCTGATCTCCGCAGTAAGCTGTCAATCATCCCCCAGGACCCGGTCCTGTTCAGTGGGACCGTCAGGTAGGAACACCTGAGAAGACCATGTGATATTTACAGCTCATCAGAGGATGGAAGTTGTACGTGCAGCACATACACATAAGATCATATCAGATCTGTGTGTGTTCCAGGTTTAATCTGGACCCCTTTAACCAGTACAGTGAGGAGCAGATCTGGGATTCTCTGGACAGAAGTCACATGAAGGAGTGTGTGAGTACAGATTCAAACTCACTTCAGACTATACAGCTCATAGTCATGTAGGAAAGAAAGAGTAAAACTTCCTCTTGTGTTTAGGGGTGTGGACCAGGTCTGGTACAGGGCCTGTTTTAATCTGTTCAGGGTGATGATGTTCAGGGTGATGTCTGTCTGTCTGTCTGGCTGTCTGTCTCCCAGGTGTCTCAGCTGCCCCTGAAGCTGGAGTCCGAGGTGGTGGAGAACGGAGAAAACTTCTCTGTGGGAGAGAGACAGCTGCTGTGTGTCGCCAGGGCTCTGCTGAGGCAGTGCAAGGTGAGAGACAGACAGGTTAACTCAGAAAGAGACAGACAGGTTAATGCCCCCCACCCTCCGGGTTTTGTCATCTGATTCGCTGGTTCTGGTCTCAGGTCCTGATCCTGGACGAGGCCACGGCGGCCATGGACACTGAGACTGATGCTTTGATCCAGGAGACCATCAGGAGCTCGTTTCAGGACTGCACCACCCTGACCATCGCTCACCGCCTTCACACCGTCCTCGCCTCCGACCGTATCATGGTGCTCAACCAGGGACAGGTACTACACCACACCGACCAATAGGAGCTCAGCACTCTTTATGAGCAGACGTCTGGGAGAGTCGAAACCAGTTTTCATTTGGGACCTGGTTTCGATTTAGTCTTTTGATGAAACCCTTTAATAGAAGTTGGACCAGAACCAAATTCAGTAGTTATTACCATCATACTGTAACAGAGAAAATGTGACTGTAGAAGAAGCACAGGTTAATAAAGTTTCCTTTGATGTGATTGGTCCAGGTGGTGGAGTTTGATGAGCCTTCCAAGCTTCTGGCCAATGAGAACTCTCGGCTGTGTTCGATGCTGGCTGCTGTAGAAAACAAGGTCTCTGTCCGAGGATGAAGAGGAAGGATGGAGGACCGAGGACTGAGGTGGGGGTTCGGGGGTACAGCAGGTCAAAGGTCAAGCAGTGATATTAGGTCAGCTCTGTCCCAGTGATGCCATTAAAACAAGTATAAACCATCAGATGAAGAACATTTACAGAAAAAGGACTGATCTGAAGGTGCTGTTTCTTTTGCTGTACTGTATAGTTGAAACTTAAAGACAGAACCTCTGCACAGAGTGACACTGGTCTCAGTGCTGCTCTGGTTATAGTATCTAGATCTGTATAGAGTCTGTTCTGACCTCTGTTCAGTCTTTGATGTCTCATCATCATCTCACTGACTTAGCTGTTGCTTTTTTGCAACGTTTTTTCTGTTTGTTGTGTGTTTTTTGTGTCTTTACGAGCTAAATGAACCAGGTCTGTGGTTATAATCATTTTTAATGATTTGTTTCTTGTTATAAACACAGTCTGAGTGACTGTGGTGACCTGGCACGCTGTGATTGGATGTTTGGAGAGGGTTAGAAGGTCAAAGGACCAATCCGACATGATTTCCTTCTTTTGAAAAATTATGTGAAATTTTCCACCAAAGTCCAAAGCGATTAATTTTCTGTCACTGAAGTAATAATGACTACTGTAAATCACATGTAAACACACGTTGCACATGTAAACATCAGATACTGGTTTTCAGTCTTCCATGTCCGGAGACTCAGGAGAATCAGGTCTGCACGGTGTCCAGAGGATCAACTCCTGTGGGTAATGTCTAGAGAAGTTCAGGGTTGCAGTGCGTGTGTGAAAGCAGCTTTTATGTAGGAAGAGAAGTGCTGGATCTAGGTGCACGGTCGCTGGGTTGAAATACATTTAGCACAGAGGCCTGAGCTTGCGGTGGAACATGCAGGCAGGTAAACAAGCCTGAAAATAATCAAAACCTGGGTGATGCTACTGTGTGTGTAAACAACAAGGCCTCACAGACTGAGCTTCACTTTCACCTTACGGTCACTTCAAACTCCAGAGCCTCGTTTTTCATTGATTTTAACGTGGACTGAAACCTCAGGTGTGTCCTGCAGGTGTGTTACTTTTTCTTGATGATTTCAGTCTGTAAACAACTGTTTCTTTGTTTGAAATGTTTTCCTTCTGACTGTATTTTTGGTTTTTATCAGTGCTGCTGTAAAAACTACCTGTGAAACCCTGAGGATATGAGATGATGCTTTTCTCTTTCGTTGAAAACTGTGGGACATTTGTTTTTACAGCCTGGTTTCTATTTTGGTAGATGGACAGACTTGTCTCTGACCCGTCTGTCTGACGTCCTATTTGTCCTCGTATCTCTGCAGCTTCACCACAGAGGAAGATGTCATCATAACTGATGGACAGAACTGCCAAAATAAAAGCCTGGTTGTGAAAACAGAATTTCCCTTGAAAGAGCTAAGTCAGGCTGAACTCTTAATGAACCGACAGGAAGTGAAAGATTTTTCACATCAGCACCATTTTATGAGCTATTCAGTGTGTGTGTGTTTGCTGTGTTTTTCTAACAGCCTTATAGCATGACTTGACTGCCTTGTTAACGGGGGGGAGGGGAGGGGGGTCAATAAAACTATTTTAAGATTAAAGGTTTGTGGTGATTCCTGCTGTTTCTGTCCAGTTTAATAAAGTTTATATCCTGTATATGTTCTGTATTTTCTATCCAGTGAGAGAAGTTGTAAAAGACCTTACATGTGTAGTTTTTAATTCCTGCTGATCATTGTCAGTCATCTGATTTCCTTCCTTTCCGACGGATGTTTGATCTACTTTAGTTCTTTAAACCTGTAGAGATTAATTAGAGACACGTACAGATGTTGAGGGTAAATGGTTCTGTTGTGGTTTTTACAGCTGAGTTTGAGACAGACGACGCTCATCAGAACGGATCTCCATGTAAAAATCCTGCTGCAGTAAAAGTACAGAAAAATCTAAAATAAAAGTACTTCTCTGTTAGATTCTGAGTTCATATTATGGGATGTTCATGTTAGTTGATATACATATCAATCAATCAATCAATCAAACTTTATCTGTATAGCTTCTTTCATGCAGGTTACTGCAGTTCAGATCAACACAGATGAAATTTAAAACTGAGAAAAATCTGATACTAAAAGAGAGAGTGGAAAACTTTCAGATATTTATGCAATAAAATAATGATTCAATAAAATAAAGCCTGGCTATAAAACCTTTTCAAGGATTAAAGTTTGAAGGTTTAAGGTGTAAACACTGTAGTGGAAAATACTAAGCATTTGTGACTATCCTCGTATGACCTTTTGCTCTGTCCATGTTTTCTGCTGAGTCAGCAACCATGAACTGGTCTGAGCCAGTTCCTCCTCCAGGTGTAATCCTGAGAGACCTTGAGATCTTGAGATAACAATTTGTTTTGATACACTCCTGCATAGCTATCCCACAGTTATCACATAAAAACTCTGAGTTCTAGCTCTGTAGCGCTCTTCTCTCTGCAGACTACTTGTTACTCTGTAGTGGGCGTGAGTCTCTTTGCAAAGATAAATAAACAACCCAAAAGAACCTTCTCTAAAAGTCTTTATTACTAAGTCTCATAGAATATACACTTTTTCCCACAACAACACTCTGCACATCCATTAGGTAACTGTCAGATTTACATTCCTCTGTGAACAGTGGCTGTGTCTGTGTGCTTCATCCTGATTTACAAAATCCATTTCTGTCACCATGTTAAAGTCAAAGTCAAAGTCAAAGTCAGCTTTATTTTCAATTCTGCAGTATGTACAGGACAAACAGAGAATTGAAATTGCATTACTCTACAGACTTCCGTGACTAAACAGACAACATATATGGTTGTCTGTTTTAACAAAGGATTTTAACATTCCCAGTAAGAAGCAGAACAGAGATCAGACTGTCCACAGACAGTCTCAGAGGGTCGTCCACTGACCACAGGTCTTTAGTTCAATCCCCAGCTCCTCAGGGCCACATTGCTCACTGCTCTTGAGCAAAGCACCGAGCCCTGATTGGCTCCTGATGGTCTGACCTGCATTGTGTATTACTGGCTCTGATAAATGATTATCTTCGTAAATCTTCACAGTCCAGGTTCACTCACACTAGCGTTAAATGAATTTGAATTAAGTGAAAAGCCTGTACCCTCCTGTTGACCTTTGACCTGATGCTGGTCTAATCAGCTCCACAGCGCCACCCCCCATCCCAACCCCCCAACCGCCGGTCTGCAGAAACTTTTTCTGCTGTTACTTCCTGTTTGGTCCGGAGCAGATCCTCCTCTGTTTCCTCCGGTGTCTTTTGTGTCTATTTTTGATAAAAACTCTGCTGTCTTTGTCTTCTCCCCTGTCCCTTCACCACGGACACACCCACCCCCCAGCATTAAACTAATATTAAACCCACCGGGAGGATCTGGACTCAGTGAGCGGGAAAGAGAGCAGGAAGCCGGCCTGAATTCACAGGAGGAGCCGGTGTTTGTGTGGTTCTTCTGCTCCGGGTCCCGATGGATTTTACTTAAACTGCTTGTCCTTTAAAGCCCCCTAATAATGTGCTCTCTGCTGCTAATGCTAATTGGACTGTCTGCTTACCAGGTTAGTTACAGGAGTTAAACTAATGAACGCTGTCGCCGTTCTGACCTCTAACTCCGACATTATCTCCGTCTGTTTAAGTGCCTGTTGTTTAGCGCGAGTCTGGTTTAAAGCTAAAGGTGCTAATTAACCGAGCAGTTAGCCTCGGCTAAGACCGGATTTAAACCTAGCCTGTTTGTTTGTATGTTTGTTTGTTTGTTTTTCATAGAGTTTTAACGGGACTACTGGGACACCCAGGTCCTGATTGAATGCCCCTTTTTGAGTTTATAGCCGGTTTTAAGTTCAGTTATACTTTAGTGGGTTTTTTGAATGTAGCTTTGCCCGTTTTCTATATAGAAGGTCAGTTTGTGGTTTAGAACTTAACTGTAGATTACGTTTGGCTAAAAGCAGTTTTAAATGGGCCCAAACTGGACTTAAAATGCTGAGAAAACAGTTGGCGAACTGGTTCAGTGTTAAACTGGGTCAGACATGTTAGGACTGGTGTTGATGTGGATCAAGAAATGGTACCAGGTTTAGGCTCAGGTGCGTCACAAGTGTCCTTAATGTTATTTATTTCCAGTTAGGAGTTAAATGAGAATTTGTTTAATGGAGTTAAGAATGTGGCTTACATACTTTTACTTAGTTTAGTTAAAGGTTAAATTGAGTTTAAATGAACTCCTGGGCTAAACTCCTGTTTTAAACTGGGTTATAAATGTATGGTACAGTGGGTTTACAGGCCTAGAAACAAGGTTGGACCCGGTTTTTGATTTAAGTGTCCTTTTTGGTATTTACTGCTGGTTTTAAGTTCAGTTAGGTGTTTGTTTGATGGGGTTTTGAATGTAGTCTGGCCTGGTGTGTACAGTGACTTCAGCTCACTCAGTCTCGGGTTGTTAAGTTTGGTTAACTTGAGCAAATGTGCTAAAACTAGTCCTGTGCTAAACTGGGCTAGAGATGTAGTCTTCCCTGGGTTTAGCGAGGGGCTAAAAGCAGGTAGTCCAGGTTTCAGCTCGATTGTGAATCACAAGTGTCCTTATTTATTTCTGGTTTAAATAAAGGTTGTGTTAGACTTTGGTTTTATCAGATTTTGAATGTAGTCTGGTCTGTCTTACACAGAGAATTTAATTAAGTCAGTCTCTGGTTTAAAACTGGTTTTAAATATATTCAGACTGGGCCTTATCTGTCCTTGTGAAGACACAGAGTTGGTTTTGAAGTTTCAAAGAGTCCTTTTCTGGTTCTCGTTGGTCTTTAATGCAGCTAGTCCAGGTCTAACTGGTGCTTAGTGCCAGGTTTAGCTCATGATGGCAGAGCTTCACCAGACTCCCACCTCGCTATGCTGCTGCCGTAAATCCCTACCGGCCTCTGGGGCCCGATGTGTTGGGGACTCCAGCCGACCCTCAGTAAGTCCAGGTCCCGGGTCTCCACGGTGCCCCCTGGTGGATGTGGCCTCAGTGTCAAACTTCAGGTGCTTCCAGCTGCGACACTTCCACCTGGACCTGCGACTGAACTTTGCAATGAAGGAGATGAGTGGCTGGCTGGTTCTGGATTTGATCCCAGTCCAGCCGGAGGTCCACACCCTGGTGCTGGACTCCCACCCTTCTCTGTTAATCCACTCGATAGACTGTAAGGTCCCTGGACAGGAGGAGCCCGTCTCCCTCACATACCGGGTTGATCCGTTCACAGTTTATGGATCATCGCTCAACATCAGCCTGCCAACAGCCGCTGTGAAACCAGGCCGATTGATCCAGATCACAGTCCGCTACACCACCACAGACGGACCGGCGGTAAGGAGACCACAACACACTCCTCTTTGTGATAGAGGCTGATTGGTACCAGCAGCTGATTTGGTCTGATCACAGATATCAATCATTTATCAGTAAGAAATGTCAAAGATAAAGACTCAGTCACACAGTTTGTCCTCCAGAGAACTGATGAGTAACATCTCTCTCTGCCTCTGAATCCAAATATCTGGAACAAAGTCTGAGTCCTGGGGTCTGTCCAGATCCACAATTCATCAAGTCCACTGAGAGCCTCCAGAGGACAAGAAAACTTGGGCTTTAAAGACTCCTTTCAATGAGAATCTTAATTTTTCTGCTTTCTAGAAGAAAAAGAATAACACTCTGGACTCAGGATTTATTTATTATTTTCTGCAAAGAAAGACCATTAAAGGTTGGTGTGAGCATCCTCAGCTGAGTGTTTAATGTGAATATACAGATAATATCAGAGCTCAGTAGCTCGTTACAGGATGATTATCAACCAACAGTTATTTTCATGATTGATTAATCTGCTGATTATTTTCTTGATTAATTGTTTGGTTCATTGTCCTTTTTCACGGTGTTCAGTTCCAAGGTTTTTTAAGTGTTTTATCTGAATGGTCAGGAAATAGTTTCACACCGTCCAAAACCCGCAGAGATTCAGTCACTGTGATGGAGAACAGAGGAAAAGAGAAAATCTGACTTCTTATTGAGTCAGGATCCTTTAGATTTGGCCGAATGTGTTCTCTGGTTTAGATTCAGCTGGACTCTGGGAAACAGAAGTGATCAGTACTCAGTAATCAGTACGTCCCTAAAGTTTGATTGTTGAAGGATTATTTTCATCATTGATTATTTTCAAATGTTCATATTCTGTTTTTCATTGATGGAAATATTCAACCTGTCTGCTACATCATTTCTTAATTTAAGCTTCTGTGTGAGGATGAGGATGATAACCACGATGTGATGACCATGATGTTTGCGTGTGTGTCTCTGTGTGCGTTAGATCTGGTGGCTGGACTCGGAGCTGACCTGTGGTCAGTCCCGTCCTCTGGTCTTCACTCAGGGTCACTCAGTGTGTAACCGCTCCTTCTTCCCCTGCTTCGACACACCTGTCGTCAAGAGCACCTACACCGCCACTGTCAGGGTGAGTCGTGACCTCTGACCCCATCACTGCAGGGTGTCAGACCTGGTGTGGACCTGCACACACTCATCTGCTGACACTTATTTTTTAATTTTATGTATAAGACATAATGTGCACACACACACAGTGTTACCCACAGATACTCCCATATACATGAATTTAAGCTTGTTCTCCAAAAAACTTGAGATAAGATTAACACAAGTGATGATCTGAACATGAACATGGATATAGATGTACTGGATAAAGATACTGTAAATACTTACTCACCTTAATAACTCAGATCTGATGGAAACACAAACCAAACGCAGCTCAGTCTTTTCCAATTTATTTGTATCATCGTTCTGAGGTTTCTTTTTCTGGTCTGTAGGATCCTATGTCCTTTCAACCTTTGTTTACACTCTGAAGGTTTACTTCAGTAGCTGAGTGTATCTGAGATCAAATCAGACCATGTTCAGGTCTTTAGATCAGGTCTCCCTGGAGTGGAAATGAGTTATGATGGTAGAAAAACAGGATACAGCAGAGAAGATGTGAAAATATGAAGAATAATTCTGAAGCACCAGAGTGTAGTTTACGACTCTAACTTGATGTTTGCTTGTCATCCTCCTCTTCCTCTCCAGGTCCCAGACAGCGTGACGGTTCTGATGAGCGCGTCTCAGAGTTCCTACTCCAAACAGGACCGGGTCTTCCAGTTCTCCATGGAGTATCCTGTCCCATCCTACCTGGTGGCGTTGGTGGCCGGAGATCTGCAGCACGTCGACATTGGCCCGAGGTCAGTCAGTCCCAGCAGAGCCAGTCTCATTCAGAGTCTGGGAGCGTCACGCTTCACAAGTGTCACACATGAGCCATGTGTGGGTTCACACATCTGAAATGTGTCGAAATGTATGCAGATTTCCAGATTTCTTCAAACAGCTGCAGAGCTGATTAGAAAGCTTTAATTATTCTGAGTCTACAGACAGAGAAAGTCCTCACGTGCTAAAGATTCACATGTTGACTAAAACTAGAGAGGATGTGGTCTCAGTATCTGTGACCATCAGGTTTATTGTTTAACTGACACTTCAGCTGTTTCTTGAGTAAGATCACATGTAACTTGATGACTGGTGTGACCTTTGACCTCCTTCTGTCCTCCTCCTCCACTGCTTTGTAGGAGTCGTGTGTGGGCAGAGCCATGTCTGTTGTCCTGTGCGGTGAAGGAGCTCGGGGGCAGCGTGGAGCGCTGGCTGGGCATGGCTGAAGAGTTGTTTGGGCCTTACCTGTGGGGCAGGTGAGTTCAGAGTCCAGCCTGTTTTACTCTGTAATGACTGAAAACATCAGTAAAACAACCTCCGTCGTCACTCTGAACTGTCCCTCAGGTTTGACATTGTGTTCCTCCCCCCCTCCTTCCCCATCGTTGCCATGGAGAACCCCTGTCTCACCTTCATCATCGCCTCCATCCTGGAGAACAGCGAGCTCCTGCTGATTGACGTCATCCATGAGATCGCCCACGGCTGGTTTGGAAACGCCGTGACCAACGCCACCTGGGAGGAGATGTGGCTGAGCGAAGGGCTGGCAACGTACGCCCAGAGGAGGATCACTACTGAGGCCTACAGTAGGAACACTACTGAAAATATTAATTTATTTCTGCAGTAAAGTAACAGTAATATTATGTCTACCCCCGTAAACCAGCCAGATAACCGCTAATTAATCAATATTTCCCTGTTCATTCATCATCTTTAGGTGAGGCGTTCACCTGTCTGGACACTGTTGTGCGATTGGACTCCCTCCATAGACAGCTTCGTCTCCTGGGGGACAACAACCCTGTGAGCAAACTGCAGGTTAAGTTTGAGCCTGGTAAGCACACACTCACACACAGAAACATACACACAGGTGTCAGTGACACTGACACAGGTGAGATTACATCTCTGTTACCTCCTCCCTCTTCCAGGTGTGAACCCCAGCACTCTGATGAATCTGTTCACCTATGAGAAAGGTTTCTGTTTTGTGTCGTACCTATCTCAGCTCTGTGGAGACGTTCGACGCTTCGACTGTTTCCTCAGGGTCAGTACACACACACACGCGCACACACACACACACACACACACACACACACACACACACACACACACACACACACACACACA
>JBBMJY010000026.1:3193198-3203445 GCA_037833715.1 Toxotes lorentzi
ACACGCGCACACACACACACACACACACACACACACACACACACACACACACACACACACACACACACACACACACTCAGCCACAGACACACACTCAGCTGAGCTCAGACCTCCTCTGTCACTGCACAAGGCAAATATGAATTTGAATGTCACATGATGCTTTACATAGAAACAGAGACATGACAACTGATGGGACCAAGCTGGAGCAGGCCTGTTCCAGTCTGGGTGAGTTGGAGCAGGAGGGTGTAAACGGGTCTCTCTACTGTGTGCGTTCTCAGGACTACATCTCACAGTTTAAGTTTAAAAGCGTGGTGGCCCAGGACCTCATTGACTACTTCCTGGGTTATTTCCCCGAGCTCCAGGACGCTGCTGTCGCTCAGAGAGAAGGTGAGGCAGAGCGCTGGGGGATCTGAGGTCTTTGTGTGTTTGGAGAAGCTGAAGAGTGAACTCACCCCTCACCCCTGTCCTGGTCCTCAGGTCTGGAGTTTGAGCGCTGGCTGACTGGCTGCGGACCCCCTCTTTATGAACCGGATCTGTCAGCTGGGGGCGCTCTGATCCAGCCGGTCCAGGATCTGTGTGATTTGTGGAGGAGCAGCGACTCCCCAGACCTGCAGACCCTGACCACCTTTGACCTCTCAGGCTGGAGCACCTTTCAAATAGTCCTGTTCCTGGACCGGATGCTGGACCACTCGCCGCTGCCACATGGTAATACTACTGCTAATACTGTTAGTACTACTAGCATACAACCTGCACCGATGGAGGACTAAAAGATGCTGTCTCTCTGCCTGTCTGTCTCTCCTCAGATGTGATGGTCAGTCTCTCTGGTTGTTACTCGTCTCTGTTTGATGGTCTAAACGCTGAGGTTCAGATCCGTTGGCTTCAGATGGTGGTGAGGAACACGTTCTACCCCGACCTGCCCCAGGTCCGAGCCTTCCTGCACAAACATGTGAGAACACGAGAACATATCCTCCTACAGATACTGCTGACACTGCAGTATTACTACTTCTGATACTGTGGTAGTAACATTACTTCTGCAGTTTCTGCAGTAGGAATACTGTAGTATTACAGTGCTGATCATAAAGTGAAGATTATTGTTTTCAGATTATTGTTGATTGACTACAGCTCCCATGATGCTTTGCCAGCATCTCTGTATCCTGTCAGTCAGGTTGAACATTAACTCTTTCCACAGACATCTAGGATGTATACGGTGCCGCTGTACGAAGACCTGGTTGCCGGGGTGATGAAGTGCGTTGCTGTGGAGATTTTCTATCAGACTCAGCGACGCCTACATCCAAACCTGAGACGAACGTTACAGCAAATCCTGTTCCAGACCAGTACCACCCAGACCAATCAGAACAGCCCGGCCCTGTCCATCATACCCTCCTCCCCCTCCACACAGCCGCTACAACCGCAGCAACCGCCTCCGCTGCTGCCGACGAGACGACTGCCGCCATCGCTCTGAGGGACGTCAACGTGCCAGCGTGAAGTCCATATATACTATCAAGTGATGGAGGATTGCTGTTGCCGTGGCAACAGAAGGCATACAGAAGCTGTGACGTCACAACAGGAAGTTCACTCTACAGATTCTGTAGTCCGCGTCGTAGGAGGAAGTCAGTTCTGAAAAAGGGGGGGTCAGAGGTCACACCTCGCATCTGGTGCTTCGTCATGTCTGGTTTTTAAGCTCAAATCACATTTTCCTCTTTCCTGAGGGTTTGCAGACTCACCTGTGTCCTGAACCAACCTCTGGCTGGGGGCCCTGAGGTGGGTCCTCTGTTTGGACAGATTATTGTCAGAGTCTGAAAAAGATGGAAACTTTTAGATTTTTACTCTTGGTGCAATTTAACAGATAACTTGAAATGAGACAGACTTCTGTTACCTGCTTCAGTCTTAGTAGAATCTGTTGCTATGGTTTCACTTTGATTCAGCTGGCCTCCTTGCTGGATTCACTCTCAGCAGCAGCAGCAGCAGCAATTTATCCGTTCATCACTGGAACTCTGGGTCCAGCTGTGGTGAGCTGTGCAGAGGTCAGGTGGAGGAAGCTCAGCCTTAAATTTGAAATCCTGTGCACCGCCTCCCTTAGTTACTGTGTCAAACAGCCTGCTGCAGGAAAAAGTGTATATTCTACAAGGAGACTGAATAAAGACTTTGAGAGAAGGTTCTTTTGGGTTATTTATTTATCTTTGTAAAGAGACTCATGCCCACTACAGAGTAACAAGTAGTCTGCGGTAAGAAGAGCGCTACAGAGCTAGAACGCAGAGTTTTTATGTGATAACCGTGGGATAGCTACGCAGGAGTGTATCAAAACAAGTTGTTATCTCAAGGTCTCTCGGGATTGTACCTGGAGAAAGAACTGGCTCAGACCAGTTCATGGTTGCTGATCCATCAGAAAACATGGACAGAGCAAAAGGTCATACGAGGATAATCACAAATGTTATTTAAATGGTATTTTCCACTACAGTTCCTTTAACAATATGACGTCACTTAGAGCCTTTTGACTTCGGGCTGTTTACAAAGTGCTAAAACAAATTTCTGCCTCTCATTCGCCCTCATTGCCTCTCTCACACACACTCACACACACTTGTCTGACTGTCTTTGGGAGGACACTCATTGACATAAAGTATTGCCTAGCCCCTTACCCTAATCTTAACCTAAATCTGATTCTAAGCCTAAAACCAGGTCTGAATCCTCAAAAATCCCTTTAAAGTTTTGTGGATCAGCTAAAATGTGTCTTCACAACGATGGTTTCAAAACAAAAGTTTTCACACACACGCTGATGTGATGGAGCTTCGATGCAGAGCGGAGAGACCACCTGAGCTGCAGCCGTCCACAAAAATAACGGCTTTAACCCTTCTGTATACTCCTAAGGGTCAGAAATTACCCCCCTTCACTAAATCCCTGAAATAAAGCAGCTTAATTGAATTTTAAATCCCAAATCTATTTTGCATGATGAAACAACCTGGCATAATTGTTTTCTTTACTAAAGTAGAGGTTAGGGGGTTAGTTTGTGTGTGTGCCTTTGTACTTTTTTGTGTTGTGTAAATGCTTTCATTACTCCAGCCTCAAAAATGACCCCAACCTGCCGGTTGGACCATAGGAGCTGCTCCAGGATGACTCTCTCCAGAGTCTTCATGATGTGTGACATTACTGCGACAGGCCTGTAATCCTTGAGGTTGCTGGGATGCAGCGTGTTCGGTCCAGAGACAAGGCATGACGTCTTCCACAGCATGGGGACCCTCTGAAGACTCTGATTTATGCTGAAGACATAGTGAAATACTCCACATAGCTGGGGGGCACAGGTCTTCAGGGCCCTTGGGCTCACGCCACCTGGGCCTGCTGACTTGCCTGCGTGGAGTCTGTTCAGCTGTCTTCTCACCTGGTCAGCAGTGAAGCTCAATGGGGAGGGGTGTAGGTGCTTCCCTGGAGAGTGCAGTCAGGGGAGTCAGAGGAGGAGGTGCGAGTGAGGTCTTCACATGGAAATGAGGGAGAGCAAGAAGAGGAGGGGGGAGGGAGAGAAAGTGGAGTTGACGGTTGCCGTCGTACTGCAGAAGAGTCTGTTGGGGGGTGACTTGGGGTCACTCTGTCAAATCTGTTAAAAAAGAGATTCAGCTCATTTGCCCATTCCACGCCGCCATGAGCTCCTCCAGCGTTTCTTGGCTTGTAACCAGTGATGGTCCTCATGCCATTCCACACCTCTCTCATGTTGTTTTGCTGAAGTTTCCCTTCAACTTCATCCTTTTAATGATAATTCTGACTGTTTGTACCTGAAATCACCAGCAATAAAAACACTGAATTTTAACTGTTCACTGATTGTGAATATTTACTCTGACAACACAACAAAAGGAAAAAGAAACAAACAAACAGGGACTGCAGACAGAATGAACTTTTAAAGGTTTAAATCCATTCACCTTCCTTCACTTCAGACTCAAAGTTAAATCAAAGATGAGAAATGAAACATAACTGAAGGAAATGCAGATGGCATTTCACTGTGGCTGAGCTTTTTTCTTTTTATTTAACGGCTCTGATCGAGACTGACTGCAGTTGTGATCATTAGAGTCCGGTCGGTGCTGGATCACTTTGAGGCTGATACTGATCAATGTCTGACAGGTCAAAAAACAACTTTATTTTTAAGCTTAGGGAACAAAAATAGAGTTGACACCGAAACAATACTGAATATCTGCAGCTTCAGCCCAAAAACATCCAGATCAGATTTAAAATCTGTGTGACTGAGTCATAGAAAAAAAAAGTCAGTCACTGTCCTCTGTTTTGCTCTGAAACGTCCCACTGTTCCCAGCTGACCCTGAACGCCCCCTCAGATTTATAATGAACCTGTGATTACAAAATAAACACTTGAATCTACAAAATGTGTAGATGTGTAGGCAGTCTGCGATTCCAGGGTTGGTGGCTACTTGTGGGGGTTGATGTGAGCCAGACACAAACATACAAAGTAGGTCAAAATGTTTTCAGACAATTCAAAAGTCACTGAATATGTTAATCCTTAAATTTGTTAGTGTGGAAATAAATGTAAAACCACACTTTTCTTTTACTCACCAACATTTTTTTTTTTACATCTTTTCCTCTTAATCTATTCATAATATTTATTAAAACTGCATTAGTTTTATTATTACAACAAATTGTTTGGTCTCATCACATTTAATCATTTATATATGTGAATACACACATTTTAATATTTAGAGAATATTTATTTATGCAGTTTTTCTTTTCGTCTTATCATCGTGAAACAGCAGCGTCGTAATTTCCAAGAAACAATAATTTAAAATAATTGAAAATCTTCGAATTTTATCTAAAACACATCTGGATACGTTTTATGCTTTAATTTTCAGTTGAAACCGGAAATGTAAAGTCGAACATGCATATCGTAATGAAATGAGCAGTTTCCGGAAAATACCAGAAGTGCTTTCAGGCTGCCTCCAAAATAAGAGTAGGAGAGTGTAGTTCAGATAACCGAGTTCATCCTCCGTGAGGCGCAAACAAAGCACATATCAAGGTAAACTCCGCCTGATCCGTGCAGCTTAGGCAAAGGACAAATTGCCCCACAGATTTCAGCTGTTGTTAGAGTCTGAAGAGTCAAAGCAACAAAGGACCCAACCTGTCCTTCATATTACGGAAGTCCTTAGAGACTAAGCAGAATGACTCTTCATAGTCTTTCCAGCTGTCTGATGAATGTAGTTTCATCTCAAAGTTTCCTGATAAAATTTAGAAGCACAGATCAAAAACAAATACAAACCCTCTTATTAAATAACAGTACTGCTAAATAGAATTTATTCACTTCAGTCTAAGAAAAACTCTTCTATAAAACGTATTTTCATCTGGTTCTTTCTTCGTTATTTTTCCACATTTAATACCTAACACAGCATTGTTGTGTTTATTTATATTCATACATTTTGTTTTCATCAATTTAGTCGCACTTGTCTGCAAACCTGTACCCGTGGTCTTATTTTGAAGGGCCACATCGGAAGGGATGTATATTATTGTGTTGGTCTTGACGGCGGTGTGGCATCCGGAGGAGACTGAGAGCATCAGAGACCTGCAACAGCTGGACCGACACATCTGGACCAGAACCGGAGGGCCGGAGACCTCAGAGAGACCGACAGACAGGCGGACAGACAGGTGGACACAGACAGTCAGTGTCTCTCTTTGTAACACCCTCCATCCCCTCCGCCCGCACCCCCCATCACCCCCGTCTCTTCTCCAGGTCGGTGCGGTGTTTGGGCCGTGCTGGTCCTGTGGCCGTTCTGTGCTCCATGGGGGACAGCATGGCGGAGGGGACCCGGGTCATCTACCACCTGGCGGACCAGGAGACCCCCTACCTGATCCGGATCAACGTGCCCCCGCAGCGTGTCACCCTGGCAGACTTCAAACAGGTCCTGAACAAACCCAACGTCAAATTCTTCTTCAAGTCCGTGGACGACGACTTCGGGTGAGTCACGTGATCAGTTGTATCGATAACAGTGATCGGTACAAAAATAAAACGCAGCACAAATATTTCCAGTCATCGATGTGATTATTGATACATGTCTCAGTTATTACTGATTAATGATGAGTCAGTGATTATTGATGTCAGTCATTATTGATTATTGATGGATGTTAGTCATTATTGATTTTATAGGTGGTTTGGCCTAATATTTAAATTGATATTGTCACAGTGATTTTCCTTCAGCTGTGATTCTGTTTTATATTACACAATGTCACATCTGTACATCAGCACAATATATGTTCAATACAACATATAATACACATGACTAAATATTCTGTTTGGGCAGAAACATGAATGTGGGCAGTTCATTTAATTAATTTAAAAAAATAGAAATATATTTGACTGCTGATGGCCTCATGAAAACAAAGACAACCAAGCTTTAAGTTCAGTCTGGTGGCTGTGAGCAAGTCTAACCAGGACTCGTCCCTCCATCAAGTTTGGTGCAAATCAGTTCATTACTTTTACCAACAAACAGACACAGGTAAAAACAGCCTCCTGAGCTAAGGTACAAAAGTAAACAGATGACGTTCATACGTATTTTCTTCATGTTATCTTTGTGAGGACACTTACTGACATAATGCATTCCCTAACCCACTAACCCTAACCCAAACCTGATTCTAAGCTGAACCATAAAACCAAGTCTGAACCCTCAAACCAAGTCCTTTAAAGGTGTGAGGACCGAGACCAAAATGTCCTCACTTTACCAAAATATCCTCACTTTGTATGGTCTATACTCAAATATCCTCACTAAGATAGATCTACAAGTACACACACACACACAATGCAGTTACATAACAGAGTGTATCTGTTAAAACCAAAAGCTCTTTAACATTCACTCTGATGAAATCTGTCGTTTGTGTGTGTGTGTGTGTGTGTGTAAGTGATCACAGTCATTGATCCTCCTCAGTACTGACCTCTGTCGCTGATCCTGAAACAGTTTTAATGACAAGCATAAAGACAACAGAACAGTCCAACATTTTAAACCCTCCTGTTCTCTGGCAGATGTTTCAGAGTGATATCAGTTGTACTGATCAGATGTTTTTCTTGTTTCCTGTCCTGCTTTAAAACCTTTGTTTTGCTGTTCAGTTTTCATGACGTCTTCTTGTTCTCTGTCTCTGAGGTTTTGGTTTCAGAAACATGTCACCAGAAAATGATTCAGCTGATTCACACTGAAACTGATTCATGCGTGTTGTCCTTAATAAATCGACACTGTTCAAACACGTGAAGTGAAAAATTAGAAACAGAATAAACACAGTGTTTCACTGCTGTGTAACAAACACCGAGGCCAGTTCATGTTGAACTAAACCAAACCTTTAAAACTAAACCCAAGATTCTCAACTGAACATGGGAGGGAGTCAGTTTACGGAAACTATAGTTTTTTCTACAAAATACGTGGAGTAATTGTTATTATGATATCTCTCATAAAAACTAGCCAAGAGAACTGAATAATCAGCTTTAACAGTGAGCACAGATCATTTCTCTGTGTGTTATGGAGGATTATTTGTTGTTATCACGTCTATGGGGGAGGGGGTACAGTCCGACCTTAGTGGCGTGCAGGCTGTCGGGTCTGTGGTAAAGATTATCTATCAGAAAGTCTCAGGCCTCTGTGGAGGACATTAAACATGACTTAGGGTCAGTGCATTAACAACACAAAGGTTTACACAACTTGTTTTGTTTTAATCATTGAGAAAAGCACAATTAACATACAAAAAAACACAAATACCAGTTTATTCAGTTTTCATTTGCTAGAATATTTTTATGTAAAAATTTGTACAAGATATGATAAGTCATGATGTCCAGTCCCATCCTGTCTCACCATGTCTCATCAGGTCCCGTCAGGTCTCATCCAGTCTCTGAGACAGGACTGGACAAGCTCCACATCATATATATATATATATATATATGGTATGACATGATGATGATGACAATGTGTGTGTGTTAACAGGGTTGTGAAAGAGGAGATCAGTGATGACGATGCCAGGCTGCCCTGTGTGAATGGACGAGTCGTCTGCTGGGTCAGAAACACACACACACACACATATACACACACACACACACACATTGACTTTTTAACCAGGTGAATCTTTTCCTCTCTCCTCAGGTGGTGTCCTCAGACACCTGTCAGTCAGATTTCAGGGGGTCAGACATTCAGTCAGTGTCCACGCCCACCAGCCTGGCCCCGCCCCCCACAGAAAGGACAGGTGGGATCGGAGACTCCAGACCTCCGTCCTTCCAGTGAGTCCCTTACAGACCATGTGTTTCACACACTGTTAAAGAAAAGCACCTCAGGAAGGAACAGTGGACGAAGTAAAAGTAAAAGTTCTTTCAGAGTAAAAGTTCTCAGAGAAATGGCGTCCTAAATCGAACACGTACGAACTGTGGAAACACAGCGAGCGTCACATTCTCTTTACTCTTAAAAGGCTTGTGGTGGAAGAAGCACTCAGATCTGTCTCTACAGTAAAAGTACTAATTCCACGGGGTAGAAATACAACAGGTGTGTACAATACTGACATTTGTACTCACCTGTTAGCATCACATCAACTGCTGTATAAAACATGAATTCCAAAAATGTAGTTAAGTACAGTACAAGAGTAAATGTACTTAGTTACTTTCCTGCACTGCCTCTCACTTGTTCTTTGAGACTGTTCTAATCAGAACATCTCCAGTGAAGAACTGCTGATGAGAAAAGTGTTGTTCCTCTGCCTCTCAGCGCTGCAGCCATCAGCGGCCACAGTGAACTCCAGGGGTCAGAGGTCAAACCTGTCGCTTCACCGTCAGAGAGGAGAGAGAGAGACGCGAGTGACAAAGGTAAGTCAACAGAGAGAGAGAAAGTGGATCATGGTCTTATCATTACATGAACTCACACAGAGTTTGTGAAACAAATGAAGTTACTGAGGTTTTCTCTGGGTCACTGATAGTGTCATCAGTCTCAGCTGAGTTTACCAGGAAACACAACTGATTTCTGAAAAATACTTAAATACTGTCTCTGCAGGTGGGCATCTGAATGGCCACGCCCACCGACCGGCTGATCAGAATGGGGCGGGGCCGAAAGGGGCAGGTGACAGCTTGTCAGCCCAACAGAGCAGCGAGTTAGAGACTACCAGTTTCTGCTCATCTGAGGAAGACTCAGGAGGAAGGTCAGACACACACACACACACACTCACACACACTTGTATACTTTTGAGGACCCTCACAGACATAACACATTCCCAAACCTCTGACCTGAATCTAAACCAGAACCGAACTCTGAACCTAAATCCCAGTCTTAACTCTAAAACATTCAAAGTCTTTTAACCTTCAGTTAAACAGGGTAAATGTGTGATGATGGGGTATGGGGTGGGTCGAGGAATAAACCACTGGAAGCATATTAGAGTGACCACATGAGTGTGGGGCAGATACCAGACCCTCTCTATATATTTCACACAGTGTTTTGAGTCGTTTACACTGATGTTGATTCTTCATTGAACAAATTACAACATGTGAATCATTCAAGGAGCTAAGCTGGGTTAACAGTTTCCCTCTGCTCCCTGTCTGTGCTAAGCTAACATGGGACGCTGATGTATAAAATGTTGAACCGCTCCTTTAAATAAATATAAACACAGAAACTCTCTGTCATGTCACTCAGTGAGATCATCAGCAACGCCCTCTGTGATTGGTGGGTTCATTGTAACTCACTCACCTGCCTTCAGGTCGTCTTCTTCTTCTGCTCTAGTAAACCTGTTCACACGCGGCTCTCCTCCTCCGGCTCTGATTGGCTGCTGCAGGTCATGTGACCGGTGGGTCAGCCCGTATTGTCCTGCAGATAAAAGAGTCCAAACTGATCTGAGAGCAGAAATAGTCTGTTCTTGCATCAGTCAGAGAAACACTGAACTGGATTTATCTTCTTTGATTCATGTTTTCATCATCACGCATTTCCACTTTTCTTCTTTTTAAAGGATTTTTGTTCGTTTTTTTTTTTTTTTTGTCTTTCATTACATTTTATGTTCTGGGTTTTGGATTGTTTACATTTTTTATGTTTTTACTTTAACACTTACAAATATTTGAGGGATTTTGAGTTTAAACATAGTTTTTTTAATCATATTTTCAGGTGTGTATATGTGACGGACTAATATTTATTCTAATTTAGAGTTTCTAAAATTTGATTTAATATAACTTTTGAAAAAGATTTTTACTCTAATTTTTGTGTATATATATATATATATATATATATATATATATATATATATATCTCCACACTTTATAGCCTCCCCCC
>JBBMJY010000026.1:3203545-3222910 GCA_037833715.1 Toxotes lorentzi
TATATATATATTTAAACATTTTATAACTTAATCAACAGTTTATTTTCTTAGTTCTCTTTTTGTATACTTCTACATTTATTTCAGGCATTTTATTTAATATTTAATGATATTCTCTTTTATTTTTTTCATATCATTGGTATACTTTGGTAATATTTTATGTTTTTGTGTTTAAATATAAAAACACATAGACTTAATGACCACACAGCTGTCAGTCACCTGAGCCAGGTGTTTCCCTCTGTGATGTCACAACAGGTTCAGCCAGTCAACAGAGCAGAGCAGCTCCTCGCCACGACTCGTCAGGCGACAACGCCGCCGCCACCGGAAACCCAAAAACCCGCGGATGGAGAGGGTAAACAGACACACACACACACACACACACACATTCACAAAGACACACACTCATCAGGTGACATTAAAGATGGAGTTCAGAGTCTGTATGTGTTTGTGGAGGGAAGCTCTAACTTTATTTTGTTAACAGAAACTGTCCATGTATAAGTTTAATTTTACAGTTTTGTTAAAGGCTCAATCTTTACTTTTCTATATGACTCTCTTTATTGTATTTTCCAGGTTATATACAAATAACCTGGAAATAATGTGTCTTTGATGTTTCAGACACAAAACCCAATTTTATGCACAAATAGAAACACACACACATACACACTGATCAGTCACAGGACCTTAAATGAAATGATCAGGTTTTCCTGTGATTGTGAACGGTGAATGTATGATGAATGATGACGTGATTCAGCGCAGCCCTGGATGAATGACTCTGCCTTTAAACCCCTGAAGATGATTCTCAGGCTGGTCTGGTCTCGTGGTGTTACAGGTGAAGCTCTGATTCATGATGTTGATTCTGTCGCTGATGATACATGATGAGGCCAGACAGCTTCCTTCTTCTGTCTTCTACCTTTATGTGTCTGAATTTACTTTCACTGATCTGTCCTTTGTTGTCCTCTCCTTTACCTGTCTGTCTCTGTCCACATGTCTCTCTCTCTCTCTCCCTGTCTGTCTGTCAGTCTGTGTCTTTCAGCAGTGTCACTGACTCCACCATGTCGCTCAACATCATCACTGTCACTCTGAACATGGGTGAGTACAGAGTCGACAGACGGAGCTGCACTCAGCTACTGAGTCTGTAAAAAGGTCTGAAACGTCAGAACGTCTCGAACTGACACTTCACTCCGTCAGCTGCTGTTTTCAATTAATATAAAGATCGATCAGATGCCATCATATCATGGCTGATTGAGCAGGTCTTCATTGTCCCACAGGAGGAAATTCAGCATGAAAACACAAATGCAATAAAAAAAAAAAAACACAGTAAGAGCACTGAAGACACGGAGAGTGGTTACTGTGTGCAGACTGTGTGTGTGTTAAAACATCTAAAAGCTCTGAGCTGTTTTTAATAATGTTAGAACTGAGACTTTTCTGCGTGTGGAAACATGGACGCCCGTATCCAAACAGGCTCATGGCTGTTTGTGTGTCTGTCCCTGTGTGTCTCCTCTCCTCAACACGTCCCAAAAATCACTGACGTCCTGGAACAGTTTGAAGTCACTGGACTGTAACCATGGAAACAAACAACAGCCACTTAAATTAATATGATGATGATGATAAGATGGAGGTGATAGTGGATTGTCAGCAGTGATATATTTTACCTGGTGTCACAAGACCTCTGAGGTCACCTGTTTGCCTACAGAGCTGTTATTAACACTGCCTGCATGTCTCTCTCCCTGCCTGTCTGTCTGCCAGAGAGGTATAACTTCCTGGGGATCAGTATTGTTGGTCAGAGTAACGACAGAGGAGATGGAGGCATTTACATCGGCTCCATCATGAAGGGAGGAGCGGTGGCAGCAGACGGACGCATCGAGCCGGGAGACATGTTACTGCAGGTACTACTGCAGTACTGCCACTGCTACTGCAGTTTTTTACTCCAATTCTACTCCTCCTACTGATACTTCTACTGCTTGCATTACCGTTTATAATATACTTGTTTTAAAAGCAGTGGAAACACGGATGTCAGAAGTTTCCTCTGTTACAGGTGAACGACATCAACTTTGAAAACATGAGTAACGACGACGCTGTCCGAGTCCTGAGGGAGATCGTCCACAAACCAGGGTCAGGTTTTACATCTGATACCACTACTACTACTGCTACTTTTACTGCCACTGCCCCTCCCGGCCTCTGTGCTTATTTCTTTTGTCTTTTACTCTTGTGTTAGTTAGTTCCTCTGTTGCTTGTGAAATTGTATTGGAGTGACGAGGTCAGAGTCTCACACCAAATACCAACTGTGCTCATGTTCTTTTCACATAATAATCTGCTGTTGACCGAGCTGCTTTTCTTGTCTGTTTGTCTCTCTGCCTGCAGTCCGGTGACATTAACCGTGGCAAAGTGTTGGGATCCAAACCCAAGAGGCTGCTTCATGTTGCCCAGAAGTGAGTCAACAACAACAACATAGGTCTTTTTACTAGAAATAATCTATTCCCTTGACCCGAGCACTAATCTTATCCTACCTCTGACATGAAGTCTAAAACTGAGCAATAGCAGGAACATCACTCTCCTGTCATCATAGCAATTGTGTAGCTGTTATCACCAGAAATTACTACAGTGAAATGCTCTGTATTACTGTTAAAGTGATGGCCATGAGTGATGGTTACTTGTCCAGTGAATCCTCAACTTACTGATACAGTCCGAGGTGACACTTTATAATCTAGCCAATGATTTACTGTGTGACTTCGTTGTATGATTCAGGTCCCAGTAAAATACTGGGTGATGAACTGTACACACAGTGGAGTAGCACTCATGAATTGTTGTTCATTCATTATAAAGTTGTATTCAGTCTAATCCTGTAAAGTTATATTAATATACCTTGCTATTCTCTGTCCTCTGTCTTTCCTTAAACCCCTGAAGGTGAACCGGTCCGTCCCATTGACCCTGCTGCCTGGGTGTCTCACACCGCCGCCATGACGGGGAGGCTCCTCCCGCACTACGGTAAGATTCCCATCAGCCACTGCAGCATCCATCCCTCTGTCCATCCATGACTCCAACAGTAGTCTGCTGCTGTTTTTATTAGGTGTCCATGAAGAAAACCATCTCACTATCCACAGCGACATCACAGCTGTTGTCAAGGCGATGGCCAATCCGGAGTCAGGCCTGGAGGTTCGGGACAGGATGTGGCTGAAGATCACCATCCCCAACGCCTTCATCGGTACGAAATCCAGCTCACATTCCAGTCTGCTTCCTCCAGCAGGATCAGCCGGGTCCCTCAGTCCCTCAGACCCTCAGTCTAGTCTCTGAAGATGTCTATAAATACTACAGTACCCTGAGACACAGTGATGTTTGTGACGACTTGTATCATATCGATAAAAACTGATGCTCAGTTTCTGAATTTGAGTTCTACAAAGATCCACCTCTAACTTCAGTTTATCTTGTATCTGTCCAGGCTCGGACGTGGTGGACTGGCTCCACCGTAACGTGGAAGGTTTCACAGACCGCCGTGAAGCCCGGAAGTATGCAGGAAACTTGCTGAAGGCTGGATACATCCGACACACCGTCAACAAGGTCACCTTCTCTGAGCAGTGCTACTATGTGTTCGGAGACCTCTGTGGAGGTGAGACAGTCTGAGCTGAGCCGTTCTGATCAATTAAAAATCTGTTTTTCGGCTGTTGAACTCTTTCATCTCTTTGTGTCCAAAATTTGGATTTCAAATGAAACAATGGGAGATGGGGAAACGCCTCCATGGTGGAGTTTTTCCCAGAAAACTGGAGCAGGTTTTGGAGAATTCGTGGAAGGACCAGGATCCCAGGATTAAACCTGTAACAGAGATGTGGTTCTTCCTGTCTGTCAGATTTGGGTGTGATGTCTCTGCTGGACCATGAAGGAGCCTCCAGTCGAGGAGGAGGATCAGACTGTGACCCGCTGGCTACAGCTTCAAGCCCCCAGTGGACTCCAGCCTTCCCCTACCAGTACCCCGTGCCTCACCCCTACAGCTCTCCCCACCCCCTCCAGCAGCTGCCGGCCTGGACAGGGGGAGGAGGAGGAAGTCAGCACAGTGAAGGTGACAGTCGTGTTTTCTGTTTGCTTTTCTGTCCTGATATTAGTTAATATAAACATTCAGTGATAAATAATCACCAAAAACCTACAGGGATCAATAGAAACTCAGCTAATAAATTAAAAAAATCAATGATATGTCTTACTGCAAATTATTTCGGGATAGCATCAGGACAATCACTTAACTTTTTGACAGCCTAAACTTCTCTGTAACAGTGAAATTTTGGAGGAAAATGTGAATTGTTGCTTTTGGCATTTCTTTGATTTCAACAACCAAAAGCAGAACTGTTGCTGTCCTTATCCAAATCTACACCCAGGTATATATCTGTAGTGTTGTTATATAAAAGTCTGTATCACTGTATCACTTAATGTTGACAGCATTTTTTCCTAAAACTGTTTTTTATTATTTTCTCACAGAATTTCACTGTTTAAATTTGCCTCCTGTGTTGTTTACTTGCATCAACCCTGCGTAAAGACCCTTTAAAAAGCAAAGCAAGAGCCGCAGGATGAGGACCAGACAGACAGAACAGACAGGACATCAGTATGGCAGTATGTGGCCTTGCACTAACATGAAGATATCATGTGTTAATGTGACCAAACAGGAAGTCGCAGCAGCGGATCAAATTGTAGTGACGGTCTGAAGGAGGCAGGACAAGGAGGCAGTCAGTCAGAGCCCACCAAACACCTGGCGATGGAGTTCCCTGGTGATGATAGCACCCGGCGACCCCCGACCTCCATCTCTGGTCTCCACGGTAATAAAGACTCAAAGGACTCCCCATCGACTCCCTCGCCGTCTCTGGGTCAGCATCAAGACCTTTCCTCCGTCCCACCTGAAATATCCGCCTCCAGACAGTCCTTCCGCCTGGCCATGGGAAACCCCAGTGATTTCTTTGTGGATGTCATGTGACTTCCTGGGTGGTGAGGATGTTATACCAGGTGATGTCAGGGTGGAATGTGGACCTGGAGACACCTAGTCCTGGATGTGTTAACAGGCAGATATGCAGATGGTGGTTAGATTTCATTCAGGAAAGTTTCATTTCCAAAGGTTCATGAGAAGTTGATTTATTTATGTGTGGCCACTGTGAACCTCTGTGCCCTACCTGATGCTTGAACCTGGTGTTTTGTTATGGACAATCAGTGACTAATGAAATCCAGTAACAACGCTTCCCCCCGGGGACAGATCTCCCAGTCACTCCAGTCCATGTTTCTCCATCATTGCCCACTTGAGTGTTGACATCATCAGGGGGTGGGGTGGTGTGTGTGTGTGTGTGTGTGTGTGTGTGCGCGCGTGTCTGAACATCTGTTACTTAAAAAACACCTCATTCTTTTATTTCATTCAGTACAAGACCTGGGGGCTGTGCTGCAGCTGCAGAAGCTTTAAAGTAAAAAAAAGTGGAAATAAACTAAAGTCTACTTTATTATTCTGAAAATATCTACTAAATAAATCACAAATTTCTCGGCAGCTCAGCAGCACTCACTCAGGGGGTCCTGAGTCCAGACCCCCTTACTGGTTGCTCTGGGAGTTAACAACAGACCTGTTTAACTAGTCTCTGCTGTGTCCAGTTTTCCAATAGGATTCAGGTCTCAGTGGAGCCAAAAACTGGTGATTAAGTCAAACTTCTGTACCTCATTTCCTCTGACTTCACTGTTGATCCTGTGTAGCACGTGTTGTTGAAATATCCAAAACACACCTGACCTCCTTCCCAGAGCACACGTTATAATGTATATGAATATATTTATTATTATTTATTATTTATGAGACATTTGCCCATGATGGATGAACGGCTCAGTTTGACAGAGACTGTAGAAAGTTTGATGTCAAATAGCCAGATTGTTGTTTTTATTTCTGAACATGATTTTGTCTTTGCTCTCTTCACCCACTGAAGCTTTTTAAAGGAGAAAAAAACATTAAAAATGTCAAACAATTTTTTTGTGTTGAACTTCCTTTAATCAAAGCTCAGAACAGATAGATGCTGTGTATACAGGACGTACTTAATCCATGTTTGATAAAAAAAAGAATGAAGCACTGACACCATCAGACAGGACAACCACAAACATTTCTGCAGGTTTATTTTAGGTTCTGGTTCTGCAGACGTTTCAGTAAAAGCACCAGTTTCCTCCATTGGTGTCTGCACAGTGTGTACAGGAATAAAACACAAAACGGAAATAATGAAGGTCTCAAAATTTAATTCTGACAGGATGGAGGATGGAGGACCTGATATAGTGGATAAGTGGTTGTGAATAATGTGACGTAAACCATGGGCTTCTCGGGTCACTGCCCAGTGACCCACTTTGCCCAGTTGGTAATGCAGCCTTGGTCACTGTAACAGACTTTTAGCAGAAGATCATGTCTTTAGTGGTCCTCCACCTGGCATGTGCCTCATACACTCCTGGCTTCAGTGCTGAAGGTTCCCAAACACATTTCACACACACACAGTCTGGAGCTTTTGAGCACCTGCAGTTCTAGACCACCTAGTATTTCAGGTCTGGCCTACAGGATGCCACCTGGACTACATCAATACTGGAAACCTGAGACGGCAGAGAGGGACTGAGGTCTGAATAAGGCCTGCTGAGTGATAATCAGGACTCATGTACACAGCTCAGCCCCCGAGGAGGGAGGGACGCGTCCCAATCCACACACTTGCCGCCTAGGTCTCAGCGAACGGCCAGAAGAGACCACCGGCCTGGATCCTGTCGGCGGAGGGACCACACCGACACATCGGTATTTAAGTGGTTGATATAAAGATCTGTGCTGAGTTAAAATACGGTTTGAAGAGGCGGGACGAGTCTGGGTGGAGGAGGGTGGTGTTTCTGAACCGGACGCGGCCGGGCCGGGCTCCGTCAGCTGACAGGCTGCTCCGCCGCCGACATCTTACCTCCGACCGGACGAGACGGGTGAGTCCGGTTTTCACGGTCAAATGTCCTGATGGGAGGACGGCGGGGCCTGTGTGGTTCTCTATGAGGCAGCCCGGAGACACGGTGGCCTCTCTGCGGAGCGGGTAAGGACACGGAGGACAGACAGCATCAGCGAATGTCTGCCTGTCTGTCTCTCTGTCTGCACTGCAGCAGCGGCGGAGTGACCGTCACCGTCTCACTGCTGCAGTAACGTTAGCAGGTGTTGCTAGTGTTATGATTTTCAGGTATTTATTGATTATCGATACCCGAGCATTCTGTGTAAGTTGTGATTTAATATCGGTTATGAGTCACGAGGAACCACCCTTCAATTCGGCACACACATAGCAGCTACGTTTAGTAATATTATAACTTTTTAGCTTTTTAAATCCCCGTTCTATCGATAAATAACGTTATCTTCAGCTACACCGTTACGTACGTGACTGGGCGGTAACTTCAGCCAATATTTTTAGTGTGATTTGGTCCTAACTTTAAAAGTTGAAATATTACCGTAGTACATGCTGCATGTTTATTTTCCTGTATCCAGTGAGTACCACCAGATACCCACCGTTACCGACGGTGTATCTAATCAACTAAAGCCCCATTAAAATGTCAGATTTTTAAATGGAGTTCGGAATGGGTTCCGTCTACCAGATTAACGGGGACGTGTGAGCTAGCTATGTTACCACCGCTGAAGAGCA
Source organism: Toxotes lorentzi (assembly GCA_037833715.1). Classification (NCBI taxonomy): domain Eukaryota; kingdom Metazoa; phylum Chordata; class Actinopteri; family Toxotidae; genus Toxotes; species Toxotes lorentzi. Next base: position 3,211,180 of record JBBMJY010000026.1, read on the forward strand.
ACGTTAGTTTCCACGCTTATTTTCACTTTTGTTGGTTTTGGTTAATATTTCTCTGTTTTTTTTTTACATCTTGAATATCACCAGCTAAGCTAACATGCTAACTAGCAGCCGTAATGTTAAAAGGACCAGTTATTGGACGGTGCTGGAATGAAAGATCATGCAACATAAAAACAACACAGCCAGAAATTTTCTTTTTCTATAAGCTCAAATATAAACACATTTAGATGTTTGCACCAGGAAAAGAAAAAATGGTAGAGTCGCTAACCTGTTTCAGGTTAGCGACTCTACCATTTTTTCTTTTACATGTATGTAAATGTAAATGTATGTAAATTCTGACATTGTAGATTATAGTTTTGAGTAAATATCATTGTCACATCGACTGTATTATGTTTTTGATTAAGTACTATTACTGTTGTACCTGCCTGTAAGAATTTACTGAACACGTTTGATGTTTCTAATGTTCATGTTCCCTTCATGTGTTGAGAAGGCCTTGTTTTGGTTGAACAGAAGAAATATAAATTACTTCAGTGCAGTAATTACTTTTCTCTGTCTGTCACTTTTTAAGGCTTAACAAGTTCTTTCACTGTGTTCTCTCAGTTATATACAAAATTAAAGAGAATTTGAAATATCAGTGATTGGAACCATCATCGGTTTTCTTCAACTCTTTATTTCACTTTATTATTATATGCTCTAATCTGGAGAGACAGTTGCATGCCCTTTACTTTCCTCTGTAATAATAATCCTCCTCTCCCTGCATGTGTAGTGACTCTTCATTATGATCGTCATCTTCAACTGACTGATGGCGTCGGCCATGATTGGAGGACTCTTCATCTACAACCATAAGGGGGAGGTGCTGATCTCCAGGGTGTACCGCGATGACATTGGGTGAGTTCCTCAGGTCCATGCTGAGCTGCCCATGAGCTAAACTAAACTAAACTGATCCTCAGTTAGTGGTACACCTCTCTGCATGGGGAGCCGGGTAGGTGTCTGAAGCCGTGGGTTCAGTGTTGTCGTTGCTTTTTGTCACTATGTGGATCAGTGGAGGTAAAGAGGACAGAGCCTGGGTGGAGCTGAGGAGACAGAAACCTCCTTAGCTGAGTGTGGTTGACTTAAACACCTGTCAGTCAAGCAGACTTTGACCACTGGGGGCGTAACGGTCAGAGGAGTGGTTGTGAGACCAGAGCGTTGGCGACCAGCAGGATTAATCCAGCTGCTCAGACTGAGGATGTACGGGACAAGTTCAGGTATAAATGTGTGGAACTGGGAGCATGGCGTGAACAGGACGCTCCTGATAAAACCGTGATGTTCTCAGTGGATCTTCCCTGTGTAAATACAGGTTCTCTAAAAACACAACCCCAAACAGACGGATAAATAGATGCTTGGTGGTTTGGTTCTGGTGAAAACCTCTTCAGCTTGTCTGGATCGACGCTGCAGAGATGCGTGCTGAACGTGCTGCAGCCTCAGTCTCCCTGTCGCTGTGATGCAGGGAGCCTGTTGCTAGGCAACAACAGCGTAGCGGTAAGCCCTGCAGCGCTCAGAGAAACCTCAGAGTGATGAGGTCATCGCAGTCTGCACTGATAACATGGCTGCTGATGGAGGGAGATGAGGCTGGAATTGTTTGACAGAGGGAGATGTCTGTCCTCTGTTTGTCAGTGCTCAGTGCTTGTATCTCTGGGTCTCTTATTATATATGTGTTATGGGTTATTCATTTAAACCCATAACACAAATAAGCCAAAAAGAAAACTAAAATTACATAAATCATTTCGACATTTTGATAATAATGATGTAAAAGTCTAAGTAACAACCATGACACCCAAAGGTCCTGAAGATGAAATGTGGGGACATGATTTAGGACATTTTACCTGTGTACTATGGCCCCTTACATTTCCTGTGGACATCTTCAGATACCACTGTCGCTGAGTCGCCTGCACTCGGTAGGTATGAGTGTTGCTGTTTGTGTGTCCTCTGTTTGTGTTTACCTGTGAAGACAGAACAAAGATGATTGGGTAATAGGACAGACCACACAGTTTCTCATGCCATGTCAGATCTTGGGTGAGTTTTTGTAATCTTCTGGTTCACTCACTGATTTTAACCTGGCCCTGTCTCTTTTTTCAGGAGAAATGTGGTGGACGCGTTTCGTGTTATCGTCATCCACGCCCGGCAGCAGGTCCGCTCTCCGGTCACCAACATAGCTCGGACCAGCTTCTTCCATGTGAAATGCTCCAACATCTGGCTGGCAGCTGTCACCAAGCAGAACATCAACGCCGCCATGGTGTTCGAGTTCCTCTACAAGATGTGTGACGTGATGACGGTGTACTTTGGCAAGATCAGCGAGGAGAACGTCAAGAACAACTTCGTCCTCATCTACGAGCTGCTTGACGGTAAACACACACTGTGTTTAACAGGGGCAGGACTGGGAGTGGGTCGGTGTTCTCTCTTTGGTTTAAGTCAAAGCATTTCTCTTTTTTCTTCTGTTTTTAAGCCTGATCTCCAACAGGAAGTGTCATCTCTTCACATCTGGATGCTGTCGTTTTTCTGTGGTTCTGTTGTTTTTTTAGGTTTTGATTTTTGTAAGTGTTGGATGAGAAAATCAAAACCTAAAGAAAATACAGCGCTGACAGGGGACGTCTCTGCTGAGCCGCAGATTTGTGCTGTGATGACAGCGGTGCTGTTAGTGTGTCAGTTAGTTGTGACGGTGTTTATTTCCTGCAGAGATTTTGGACTTTGGTTATCCTCAGAACTCAGAGACTGGAGCTCTGAAAACCTTCATCAGGTAGGACTCACTGACTGATTTTGATTGATAGTACTGTCAATCCTCAAATAAAGGGCGGCGCTCAGATAATGAGCAGTTTCATTCTCGTAGCTCACGTGTTAAATTCAGTGTAACGTCCATTTATTCAACCTTTGGAGCTATTTATGGACGGAGAAAGTGGACCAATCAGAGGTGTCATCAAAGCTGAGAGTGGACCAATCAGGAGAGAGAACTGGAGTTAGAAGGATGGACAAGAGCATAACAATAACAAGAATAATAATGTGTTTATTTGCTTTGTTTAATCTGAACTCTTGGGATGAAACTGAAAAAGGAAGTTTGCCAAAATGTTCTTTCAGTGAAACTAAAGAAACTGTCTCCTGTCTGTTCCTGTTCTGTTCATCTTCATCTGGACCGTTCCTCAGCACCATGTGAGTATGCACACGTGCGCACACACACACACACACACACACACACACACACACAGAAAAATGATGAAACTAGCATAAATGTTTATCTACCACACTGACTTTAACTTTAACCCCCCACCCCAGACCAAAGAGGAGCAGTCTCAGATCACCAGTCAGGTCACAGGTCAGATCGGCTGGAGGAGAGAAGGAATCAAATACAGAAGAAACGAGCTGTTTCTGGACGTACTGGAGAGCGTCAACCTGCTCATGTCACCGCAAGGTAACTGCAGTAACAGTACTCAGCAACACATTACACACATACAGTAATGGGTTCACTTTTCTTTTTAACAGTATCAGCGTGTTTCACCACAGGCTTCATCATGCTGTTTTCACAGAACATAAACTGTCTCAGACAAAGTGTTATTAGCGATAAAGTGTTATTAACTTGTCAGAATAGCTGTCGATTGATTTTCTGTTGATTGATTGATTATTTGATTAAATGTTATCATATGACCCAGTGTTAAGGCACTGTGACATCACTGTTGAGCAGCTGTTAAACAGCTGGAGAGGAACTGTATCACCCTCACTTGCCACCAGAGGGCGACTTCACACCAGGGTCACCTCTGTGTAACAGCCTGTGTGTGTTTCTGTGTGTGTGCGCTCAGGTCAGGTGCTCAGTGCTCACGTCTCAGGTCGGGTTGTGATGAAGAGTTACCTGAGCGGGATGCCTGAGTGTAAATTTGGGATGAACGACAAGATTGTCATCGAGAAGCAGGGGAAAGGAGGGAGCTCTGAGGATGCCAACAAAAGGTCAGAGGTCACAAAGCAACATCACCTGCAGGTTTTTCACCTGAGTTTCAACAAGTGTTCACTGTCAGACCCCAATCTTCCTGTCAGCTGCATAAATGGGCACTTCCTGTGAATGTGCCGTCCTTCATGAGGTTTTCAAGCTGAATGGCGTCTCTGCCCTGACTGATTGTTTTGTCTCATTCTGTTTGTCATTGGATCCTAGAACTGATTTATTTCACTCTTTAGAACATTTTTAAGTCAGTTCTTTTAATCATGGATGTGATTATGGGACACGTGTTTGGGTTCAGAGGTTATAAATGACCTGTGACAGTAACTAAAAACGTTTATAATATTATAATATTACATTAAAAGTATAATATATGTAATTACATTGAGCTGAACTGTCTGGGTGATTTAAAGGCCATCAGTCTACAGCTGTTTTTATAGTCAGTCACAAAGCTCGTCCACACTCTGCTGTCTGTTTCTCCACAGTTCTCCAGTTTTTCTCCGTTACTAGAAGTTGTTAAACATGGTAATTGTTCAGTGGGACTGCTGAACTGAGCTGACCCTTCTGCCTCCTCAGTGGTAAACAGTCGATAGCGATCGATGACTGCACCTTCCATCAGTGTGTTCGTCTGAGTAAGTTTGACTCTGAACGCAGCATCAGCTTCATCCCTCCAGATGGAGACTACGAGCTCATGAGGTCAGACATCACTGCACACAAAAATGGTTTATCGGAGACGGGTGGAGACAGTCCGTCTGACTCTCTGTTGTCTGTCTTCAGGTATCGAACCACCAAAGACATCATCCTTCCCTTCAGAGTCATCCCTCTGGTCAGAGAAGTCGGTCGGACCAAACTGGAGGTCAAAGTCGTCATAAAGTCCAACTTCAAGTCTTCACTGCTGGCTCAGAAGATCGAGGTACGAACGCATTGACTTACGTGAAACCGGTTACATAACATGTACGTTTGTACGAGGTGATCAAACACTTTCTCTCATTGTCCGTCTGACCTGTGTTTGCCCCCCCAGGTTCATATTCCCACCCCTCTGAACACCAGAGGGTGTTCTCCTGATTGGTCCCTTCATGCAGATGAGCTGAACGCTCATCTGCATGAAGGGAAAAGCTAAATATAAAGCCAGTGAGAACGCCATGGTCTGGAAGTAAGTCATTAGTTCCTGTTGGATCTGACTTAAATAAAGTGAACACTCTAACTTCATGTTTGAGGATCAGTACTAGGGAGATGTAACATTTTTCCAGTGATCTGACTGGTCAGTGAGCTAATCCTCTGAAGTTAACCTGAACAGGTTGGTTACCATGTTGATATGTTAACAGTTAACAGTGAGTCAGCTGATGCCAGTCTGTGGTCCAGGTCGCTGGAGGAGGCAGAATACATAACGGGTTCATGTTGCAGCGGAAGATGTCAGCACAGATTCTCTGTGTAATGAACAGATCATAAGACAGATGAGTGAAAGCTGTTGGAGGTTCACATACTCCTGCACTGGTGAGAAACCAGTTAAGAAGATGAAGTAGTCGAGGTGTTCTTCGGTCTCTGTTGTTGCCTCTGCCATGTTGATGTATTCACCCTGAACTGATCGATAGTTCGACCTCTGAGCTGAGCAATAAAACCCGTCTGTGCTGACAAAGAGAGTCCAGATCAGAGCAACTCTGCAGCATCAGCGCTAACACCCCGAACACACCAACACCTGCACCACCACCCACTGCGGCTGTTGTTGCCATGTCAGCTAAACACCTCTGCATTACATCACCAGGTCAGAAAGGCTGCTCAGCTCATTGTCCTGATTCCTCCTCTACTTTTCAGTGAGTGGATGAGGGAAAGGTTTTATCGTCCGGAGTCTTTCTACAGCTTGGCTGGCTGCAGCAAGTGTAGTTCACCAAGTGTGTTTATACCCTGTGTTGTAGGATAAAGCGTATGGCGGGTATGAAGGAGTCTCAGATCAGCGCAGAGATCGAGCTGCTGCCAACGAATGACAAGAAGAAGTGGGCACGACCTCCGATCTCCATGAACTTTGAGGTCAGAACACACAGTCAGTGACTTCACTCAGCAGCCGCTCTCACTCAGATATACTGGCTGTGTTTACTCTGAATGTTCAGGTTTCTAAAAAAAATACTGGGCAAAGATGTGTGAGGTGAATTAGAATTCTTTCTCCTCCTCCTCCTCCTCCTCCTCCTGTCCCCCACCCCACCCGACAGGTGCCATTTGCTCCGTCAGGTCTGAAGGTTCGATACCTGAAGGTCTTTGAGCCAAAGCTGAACTACAGTGATCACGATGTTATTAAATGGGTTCGTTACATCGGACGAAGCGGTATCTATGAGACGCGCTGCTGATGTCGCCGCTGGGGCTGATGGGAAGAAGGACATTCCGTGACATCGTCTTGTGATGTGGGGTCGTCTGTTCCTGATCGGTTTTTGAACATTGTTCCCTCCAGTTTCAGTCGGTCATGTTTGTATTCTGCACTCGGTGGCCTCTTCTTTAGGAACAGCTGCACACCTGCACCTGAACACCTTTCCTGACACATTCATGTGATGCAGCAGATGGATCCCTGTTTAAATCCTGACCTTACATCAACACGAAGCACAAATCCAGATTCAGGCCAGGAGACGCTTTTCCATCGTCTGCAGCACCAAAGAGTCCCGGGCCCGGGACACACTCTCAGTCCATGCTAACAAAGCCACAGAGCCCTGAAACCCTCAGAGAACCCTCAGAGTAGATTTTTCACAGTGAGTTGCTGTCACATGATTGGCTGAGCAGATATTTTCCTTTTCCTGCAGGTGTACAAGTGTATTGGCTGAAGTGTCCGCTGAGTGTAGAGCTCCGTGTCTGTGTTTTTATTCCAGCGCAGTCTGATGACTGAGCTCTGTGGGGACACCAGTCAGCCAATCACATTTCAGAACACACAGAAAGACCTGACTGAAGACACCGTCCCTAAAAACTGTCTCTGCTCTGATGAGTAACAGGAAGTCTTTCTCACATCAAACTAAATTCATGTGATGGTCAGGAACCAGGAAGCGTATTTGAGAGTGCGTTTGGGTGAACTGACCCTTTAACATCTAGAAACTGGAACCTACAGCCACCAGTCAGACCAGTGAAGGTTCAGCGAGGACTGCGCAGATTGAGACCTCCTGCCTCATCGTCAGTCTGTGATCTGTGTCTTTACCCAGCATGCCACAGTCTCTGTGAGTTTCAACATGTTTACTCTCAGTGTTTGTTGATTTAGTGAAGATCTGATTTCATCTCAATTGTTTTATTTTTATTTAATTTTTTACCTGTTGCTGATGAAACCGTGATCAACGCTAATCAGATGTTATGTCTGTATGAGCTCATAATATGTTACAGTAATGTGACTGCAAAGTGTGTGTGTGTGTGTGGACGTGTGTGCATCAGTGTATGTGGATGTGTTTTTCTGGGTGTGTTTTATAGTTTATGTTTCTTTTCTAACATTTCCTCGTGAACAAACCTGCAGCCTCCTTCCTAGAAACCTGGCACCTTCTGCCAAATATGATATATTCTAATATTCTATCAAATGTTATATTAAATAAAACCTGTTTGACATAAAAGTGTTTCTGCATCACGTCTGACTGATGATCACTTCTGTCTATTAAAAACACACTGAATGACTATTTTACCTGCTAATTCAGAAGAAGAAGCTGGGGCTCACTTTTGCCCTGAGTAATGTCTACAGGGCTGCTTGAAGGTTGCCTGAGAAGCACCACACAGGGCAAAAAGAATCTCTAAATCTCTGGCTCCTGCTATAAAGACTGAGACAGAGTGAGACCTCAAGGAGACACCCCCGCCCCCACCATCAACAACCCCCACCTGGAGTAAAGCACAGGTACCTCAGACTTATAAGTACTTTCCACATGTTTTGAAACATCAGCAGTGACCTGGACGATGTGTGGGCTTTTTATGGCTGCTGCTGGTTTCTATGACGACCCACAGCCCGTAGAAACACGATGTGGGAACCAGCAGCAGACTGGCCTGTGTGTGTGTGTTCTCAGAGTGTGTGCGCTCAACGTGCGTGTTCAATGTGCAGATGGACAGATGAATGGACAGAGGTGTAATTAAATCCTCATCCTTCAGCTCCGGCTGAAAGTCTGTCTCCTCCTCCGTCTCTCCGAGCAACACACCACCAGGAGGCCCGCAGGAGGCCCCCTGGGGCACCGGGACCACAGAGGCATGATGGGATACCCCTGCGAATGTTCTGCAGAGCGAGGGAGCTGCAGGTACCACCTGACAAGTTGACGTCTTGACAGGCAGACCTGTGGAAGTTTGAGAGCCAGTATTCAAAACACTGAAAACACTCATAATGTTGTTTTAATGCTGATGTTGTCGTTGGGGGAGAAACAACGGGTTGTGATGAAACACACTCAGCTCGGCTTCGGCTCACTCTGGCCTCAGCTTTCACAGTTCAGGTTGGTTTGTTGAGGTAAAAAAAAAAAAAAAAGGAAGCTTTCTTTGATTTATCTTATTTCCTGTTATTTCACTAGAATGTTTCCTGGAGAGACTGCTGTAGTTTGGTGGTGGTTATGTTTAAACTGTAGTTTAAACAAAGTGACTCTGTGTCAGGACCTGACGAGCTGATTGCGGGGTCACCTCCAGGTTCAGATGTACGGCCGAGATCCAGATCTTTTTCATTTTAAAACATATTCCATGACTACTTCTTTTTAAAAAAAAAAAAAAAAAAATCTGCCATTGAAATTGATGGACAAAATGTTAGAAGTCTCTAAAACTTTGTACCATCACCTGTTTACACAAACACAAAACCACATTTCAGCTTCCATTTTTATAATCAGTGCATTTCAGTTCATATCAGCTGTTTGTTTTTTCAGCCTTTTTCAGCAGGTTCCTTATTATTCTTATTAACCTCTTCCTCCTCGTTTATACATTCACCTACAAACTTCATTCAGACGTTTGGATTTTCACACGTGAATTCAGCTCCTTCACATCCTTCATTTTCTGTGATGTCAGGAAACGTTTCACACATATTGAGTACATGAAGACATAAAGCAGTGCAGTTAGTGTTCGACTGGTTCAAGCCATCAACTTCCCTATTTATAAAAGTAACACAAGAAACCAAAGCTTTGTATGAGATGATCAGGAAACTGTGGACATGACGTTGAGGGTTGGACATCTTCAGCAACGTTCCACAGATTCTCCAAACGTTATTAGAGCTAACATCTGATGATACATAGTTCAGAAGCACAACAGGATGTTAATTTCATTAAAATGTACTTTATTTCACCAGGATAATCTGCTCATCGTCACTGCTGCCTTCCAAGGAGTCCTAGCTGCAGGGGTTGTCCAGGTGTGGACCAACCTAAACCAACACCAGAGCAAGAACCTTTCAGGTATGTGTGGGGTGAAGTAATGCACAGATTGTGGTCTCAAATGGTTCTGGACACAAATGGTCCTGGTATCAGATGGTTCTGGTCTCAGATGGATCCGGTGTCAGATAGTTCTGGGGTCAGATTACTCCATTGTCAAAAGGTTCTGGTGTCAGATGACTCTGGTCTCAGATGATTCTTGTCTCAGATAATTCTGATGTAAGATGGTTCTGGTCTCAGATGGCTCTGGTCTCAGATGGATTGGGTGTCTGATGGATCTAGTGTCAGATTTCTGTCAACATATCGATCTGAAGCGTTGGTGCCAGAGATGTGCCAGCATGAGGTCAGAGCATTGTTGCAGTGCATGATGGGAGTCTGCCAGGCCGCTCAGCTGCCAACATTCGGAACTCGTCCAACTCACAAAGCAGCTTTAATGAGCGGCTGCTGCTTAACATGCAGCATCTGATGACTCCCTGCAAAAGATGCCACCGCAGGCAGTTTGTCAGGGTGAAGGTGACCGAGCTGGACGGAGATGCCGAGTGTGGGCGGACAGATAAACAAGACACACAATACAGACAATACACACAATGTAAACAAAGGGGAAGCTTATTTCATTTTTCAGATTAGTTCAGTCTATGAAATAATCTCCATCAGCAGTTCCCACAGTTTTGTCTTCCTGTTGTTTGACTGGACAAATAATTTAAAGCTGTGCTAATTAACATTTTTATATTCACTGTGAGTCCAGTGGGACACAGGCCAATCCCACAAGTCAATTTCACATCAGTGTCCACAAAATGTGAATGCTTGTGTCCATCAAAGGTGGAGGACGTACTCACGTACTTCACTGCAGTAAAAGTTCTGACACCACACAGTAGAAATAATAAGGTGACTGAAAAAGGAAAAGACCGCTGTGACCGTCACACTGATGATGATTTTCATTATGGATTAATCTGCGGATCATTTCCTCGATCGGTTGTTTGATTGATTTTGAGGTTTGTAAAACTTGAGAAAATAGTGAGAAATGTTAGTTCAGTTTTTGTCCATCAACAGTCAAACCTCAAAATTATTCAGTTTGTTGTGACTGAAGAGTAAAAATCTTCACTTTTGAGAAGCTGGAACCATGAAAAGTCTCAGACATATTTTCTTATTTTCATCAGCAGATTTAACTTTGTGTTGATCTAATTTTCTGTACTGTTCAATAGTTTCATTAATGAGAATGCATCATATTTTATCAATTCCTCAGATCTGAGTGGATGTACTTACTTACAGTCCACCACTGGTTTCCATCCACGCTCTGTGAATTGACTGGCTGAGAGTGAAAATGAGCCCTTTGTGCTCATTGTAACATGAATCAAATGAAAGTGATTCATCATCCAGGTATAACAAATAATATTATTAGGTCAGAGAACCGATGATGGAGCCTTGGGGAGCTCCACATGTCATCCTGGTCCCCTCTGATGAAATGGCATCAAAACAGTTTTTGTCCTGCAGACTGGACTTAAACCACTGTAGGATCTTTAAGGTCATGTGGAGGCTGGGGACAGTAGCTTACTTGTTGACTAGAGCTCTTTACAAGCTCGATATTTTGGATACAATCCAAAACAGATCCATGAAAAATCTCCCAAACCTGACCCACATGAATACATCTACAAGAGAGACAAGAGGATTTGTGCTCCAGGTTTATTTTTGGATGAAATGTGCAGAAGTTGCTTTTATTTCAGATTTTCAGTTTCAGGGGATTTTTCTGTTCCAACCAACGTGAAGAGTCCAGGATTCATTATGTGACTGCAAATGTAAAAAACACCAATATAAACAACCAGCGACAAAAACAAGCACTGACAGATAGAGTAAGACCACACAACAGCACTGACAGAGACTCCAGAGATCCTCTGGGTTCCTCGGGTTCTCGTCTGCTGACTCTCACCGTCAGGAGGCTGATGGTCGACAGTCTGCTGCAGCGACGGCTGTTTGGACAGATGCTCTGAGAAGAGACAAGACAAACGCTGCACATCTGGAGCACTGCTGGTGGGAAAACACCTCAGGGTGGCCCTACCTGTGGCCCTGAACCCCGAGGGCCCCCGGCCTCCAGGGGCAACAACAAGGACCAGGTCTGAGTGTTTATTTATCTGATGCTGCGATCCAAACATACAGCGCCTACACAGAGGAAAATAAGAATAAAATGAAAGGTGTAATTAAAAAGAACCAAAGTATGATCATAAAAAAAGGGTGACCATTAAAAATGTTCGAATAGAACCAGATTTCTCACATGCAGAGGTCAGACAGCTTCGGTACATCTGCAGGAAAAGGGTTAAACACCACATTTATCTTCTCTGTGTAAATGGACACCACCACCACCACACACATTTGAGGGGGGGGGGGGGGGGGGGGGGGGGGGGGGGGGGGGGGGGGGGGGGGGGGGGGGGGGGGGGGGGGGGGGGGG
>JBBMJY010000026.1:3225206-3244726 GCA_037833715.1 Toxotes lorentzi
CCCCCCCCCCCCCCCCCCCCCCCCCCCCCCCCCCCCCCCCCCCCCCCCCCCCCCCCCACAAGCTGATGGCTTAATGATTCAGGTTGTTTTGTGTGGTTTCAGATGTGTGGCAGCAGCAGAGTGACAGAAACACTCACTGACCGCTTGGTTCACAGAGGAACGAGAAACCGACGTTACGCCATCAACCCTCTGGGGCACAAGTGGACTCACCACAACATCACATACAGGTAGAGGGACGAGGTTAAACCCTCTTTAACACACAGTTTAACACAGTTTTTTCGGAAGCTTTAATCCATCAATGGGATTCTCCCTCCGGTCAGTTCACCTGCAGACACAAAGTACAGAAGCATGAAAGGTAAATGTACTCACCACGTAAAATGGTCCCAATCAGTTACATGAAATGTTCACCAAAGGCTGAGGCTCACAGCTGGATTTTTTTTTTTTTACAGATGTCAATGGGTTGTTGAATCAGAATATGAAGGTTCCAGCTTCACTTCAGCTCAGTGTAAAGTCTCAGCCTGTGCATAACTACAAATACCTGTAGTGTCACAGTGTCACAGAAATGAACTGCAGCAGAAATCAGCGACAGCAAACAGCATCAGATGTTTGGAGGCGGATGTTAAGGAGGGATGCTCAGTAACATCTAAAGACGGTGTTTGTGTATTTCCCTGTTCTGCTCAGCGCCTGATCAGTCCGACAGGTGTCTCCAGGTTTTATCTTTTTGTTTTTAATGTAAAATAAATCTTAGGCTCAGTGAGCCCTACTGGTGAATTGAATTGATTAAGCTCAGTGGTTGGACTGAATGCTCTCTGATTGGCCAGTCTGTCTTTTATGGTTAGGTTTTATTACCGTGAATTGTGCCTGCCATGATTTACAAGCTCTACCAATCAAACACCTGAGATGAGAGATCATCTGTCATTCTCTGAAGAGGAGGAAGAGATTTGCTCATCCTGAGAGGCGCCACTCAGTGCAATAAAACCCACCAAACACCAATTCAAGCTCAGCCTTTACCATCAGCCTGTCTCTGTGTTTCATCTCAGGATCACCAAGTTTCCCAACACTCTGAATGTGGAGGACACCAGGAAGGCCATCAGCATCGCCTTCACCAAGTGGAGCGACGTGTCTCCCCTGACCTTCACCGAGGTTACCGACGGCAACACCACAGCTGACATCACCATCGGTACGAGCAGGAGACGAGAGGGGAGGAATGTTTTTGTTCCTGACATCCACTGAGAGCTAAGGTCACTGATGTCGTTTTATACATCTGAAAACACTGTTTATGTGTGTTAGGTTTCTACACCTTTAACCACACAGACTGCTGGTCATCTCCTCTCCATCCATGTTTCGATGGTCTGAACGGTGAGTTGGCTCACGCTTTTCTGCCGCCACGAGGAGAAATCCACTTTGACAACCACGAGTTCTGGATCCTTGGCAAGTCCAGGTTCAGCTGGAAACAAGGTAGGAGTAGTGGGAGTACTACAAGCAGCAATGGCAGAACAAGTAGTAGTTGTAGTGAATAATACTGAAAATACAGACATGCTGTAAGTGTTGCAACCAGAGAATCAGTTCGATTTAACTGAAGTATTACAGAATATCATCAGCGTATAACTGACATCCACAAGGTTTTTTACACGAGAAAAAAATCACACACTGGAAGTCGTACTTTTTCTACTCCAAAAGTCCTCTAGTGGGTGTAGGTGTCTGATAAAGAATAATAATAAAAAATGTTTAATAAAGTGTATACTTTTTGGTTCATAGTAAAACATATCAAGAACCAATAGAACCAATATCAAGACGAAGGACATTTAATGATTTGAATGTTTATTCTTGACTTTATACAGTGCACACACTACTTGGCTCAATAATTTTAACTTAAGATACTGTAAGGTTGAAAGCTAAAAAAAAAAAACTAGAATGCATGAGGTAAGATTATTTTGACAGTGGGAGTCTGAGATGTCCTAAAAAGGTCACCATACAGAGGATCAGCATTTCCTCTGGTGCCACCCTCAGGACATTTTATTTCACTTGTGTTACTAGTCTAGACTAGTGTTTGTCGTTATGTGGACTGACTGAATGTGATTCTGCAGGAGTGTGGCTGAACGATCTGGTCCAGGTTGCGGCTCATGAAATCGGTCATGCTCTTGGCCTGTGGCACTCCAGAGACCCTCAGGCCCTGATGCACCCCAATGCCACCTACACCGGACAGAGGAACATCGCTCAGGACGACGTCTGGGGCATCCAGAGACTCTACGGTAACCTTCAACATACGACACAAGCACAGCTTCTCATGTTGGATTGATATTTAAGCACATTTTGCTGTTAGTGATGTAAAGATTTGAATGCAGGACTTTGCATTCAGCGTATACCACTGCTTTCACTGGTGAACATGATCAGAATTCTTCCAACACTGCGTGGTTCATGGTTGTTGACCTATTTGTCGGCAGGTTGTCTGGATAAGAAGCGAGTCTGTGATCCCTGGGCTCGACTTGGCTTCTGTGAGCGGAGGAAGACCTTCATGAAAAAGAACTGTCCTCAGCGCTGTGACCTCTGCTATGGTGAGTCCATATTATAACTCTGACGTCTGGCTTACTAAGAACCTCCTTTACTATCTGAAGAAGTCAGAAACTAAATGCAGGGTTGATGTTGGACAGTCGAGTCAGGTCAGTGATGTTTTTGCTCTCTTTGCTGCTGCAGTCTGGACGATCAAACAGAAACCTGATTCTCTCTGAGGTTTGTCCGTTTGTCGAACCATCTCTGGTATGAAACTAATTTCCTGTTTGCATGTCATTGCCGCCACAGAGCCTCTTGAGGCGGTTACCACACCAACGCCGCCTCCAGCCAATGTCAAGATCAAGATGGTGCCCCGAGGGAAGGTGGTGGGTTTCCGCTGTGGAACCAAAAACCCCCGTTCTCCGCCCAAAGTCAGGTCATTTGATCAATAATGAATTCTGAGGTCAGCTCAAACATGAAGACTGGCTGAATTAGTGAGGAATAAAGAATGAATGGATGAATGAATATGTAGTCAGACACCATAGAATGATACTGTGATGCTCTAATACTGCCAGTAAAATCATAAAGGAAAATGTTATCTCTAAACTAAAAGAGAAATAACATGAAGCTAAACTTAAAGTTTCAAACATTTTTAATTGTTGACCTTGGAAAAAGCAATTCTCAACATAATCTCCAACTCACTTGTTATTTCCCAAGCTTTCTAGATCTCATGCTTTTCCTCAGCCCATGGATCTACCCCATTTTGTCATGGAGATGGTTAAGTTGTCTAGATCATGGGGTCATTAAAATTTAAAGACTTCATCCTTGTGAATGATCTGGTCAGTAACTGTGGAAACACATAGACCAACACCCTTCAGCCAAAAATACGATCATGGAAAAACTTCATGTTGATGACTGACATTCATCTTTTCTGTTTGCTTTTTCCTGCAGCTGGTACAAAGATGGTGAGCAGATCCTGACCTCCATCCCCGGCTACATCGTCATGAAGGACCGAGACCTTCGCATCGTTGCCAACGAGTTCAATGAGGGTGTTTACACCTGTCGCATCCATCGACGAGGGGACATCGTTTCTGCCAACTCCTGGGCCATACGACTGAAACCAGAGCAGCCGTCCAACAGCTGAGGACACTGATAGAAATGGAGTGATGGTGGACAAAACAGCAAATGTGATGAAAAGAGGTCGTTTTTTTATATTTGTGGGACAACAGGACTTGTCGGTAACACTCGGTATGATTGGAAGTGTGGACGTGCAGAAGATCAGATGTTCAACGTTGTCCATATTTTCCAAGGACCCAGTTTTCTATGTGTTGGATCTTTTTCCAGATGTTTCTGATGGTTTGTTCACCACAGGTACTCAAGAAGACTAATGGGTCCAAGCTGGACATGATTCAACTTTTGCCTAAATATATCACCATGAAAACAGACTTTGAAATGGCTTCATTAAAGAGCTCTGGGGACATTTGTGGCAGCTCTGCAGTCCTGGCATGACGTCATGTCCCTGTCGTCATCTCAGCAGGATGTCATGTTGTTGTAAACTCTTAGCATTTAGGACAAGTGTCACAAATTCATACTACTCCTGGAAGCATGTCATATCCTTGTCATCATCTCAGCCTTCATAATCCTGCTGACTTTATAACTATATACAGTTGTGTGCAAAAGGTTTTGCACCTCTGGGCAAATTCAGTGTTCTCAAAAATCAACAAAATATGGAATTTTCTCATAATCATGGGATGTGATGTCCTCATAATCCTGTAGACTGTCATGTACTGGAAGTTCTTAAGGCATGACATTCTTGGCATGATTCATGTTCTCATTCCCTTTCAGTAGGCCATCATGTACCTGTAATCTTGTAGTATGACTTGAACCTTTTATCCTCACAGTATAATGTCATGTACCAGTAATGTCCCTGTAATCATCTCGACATGACCTCGTCATAAACATCTTTTCCAGACATCCTTGTAACCTCCTGACAGGATTTCACGTACCTCAGGTACCTGTTGTACTCATAGCACGATGTCATGTTTTCATAACCATCTCAGCTGAACTTCTGGTCCTCATAATCCCTTAGAGCGCCGTCTACCTTTTATCTGCCCAGCATGATGTCATATACCAGTTATAGATATGACATCATTTAACTCCCAGTGTGACGTGATGTCCTCGTAAACATCTTGTGAAGAGATGATGTCCTCAGAACCCTCCTGACGAGATGTCATGTACATGTACTCCTTTACACAGTACACTACAAAGAAAAAAACAAACAAAAAAAATGGAACATTTTTCTAGTTTTCTATAAAATGTAGCTGTGTTTGATATGGATCAGTGCAGTCATGCATCATGACCTAGTCTGTAGGGAAGATATTTTGATGATTGTTACATCCCTACTACTTAAATACGGTAGATTAATTAGTTAGCTGTGTAGCAAATCCCCCGTGACCTTTGACCTCTAACTGCTTTGAGTCCCGATGACACTACTGATCAAACTTTGACTGTTCCTTAAAAAAAAAAAAAAACTCCAGGAGCAGTTGTGGGCTGTTCATAGGATAATTTGGTTTAGTGGCCACAGTGGGTAATGCAGATCGTGTAACTGACCAATACTGACCATATGCAATCATTACAAAGAACACACCGAAGTGACTTTTTGTTTTATTAGAATCTGTTAGGCCTAAAAAAAATTATTAAAAAAAAGAGCCGCTCAAAGAGCAGTAGATGATTTTCATGCCATTCATGTGTGAAAGGATCTGCCTTCTGGACTGCTTGTCCAGAGAAGGACTCTGTGAACCCAAAAACACAGGAGCTGGTGTCAGACACCTTCATTTGAACTGAAGTATTGGCAATAACAGACTTGCGTCAGATCTGATATGTGATTTCCTGACAGATTCTGAACAGAAACAAACTGCTCAGGATCTGATGTGAAGTGATTTTATCTTCTGCCTGTGATTATTAGTTTGACGGATGAGCTGATGGACCAACTCTATGACCTTCATGTGGAATAAACTTTTTTTTTTATTGTGATAAAACATTAAGCAGTAGTGTGATATGTTTGGGAGCTGGTTATATTTTGGATTCAGTTCCATGTTGACAAACTACCAGGATTCACCTAAAGTCTAATGGATCACTTACTGAATCTTCTTCCATCCTTCTTTTTTTTTTTTTTTTAGCAACAATGAAAACATTCAGGTAACAACTCCTCACTGCAGACCTGCAGTTTATTAACCATAAGCATCTTCCACTCGTTACCATTTGCAGATGTTGTTGAAAGAAGAAAGGAAAGAATTTAAAAAACATTTTTTGATTGAACACTGAACATCATTACATTTTACAGACTTGTCCGGTATTAGACTTGTTTTACCCATAGCTGTGTTTTTCATCTTGTTATTTTTTACTTGTGTTGAGTTTTGTGATACAAATAAAAACTGTTTTCTAAATCCTGTGACTGAAGAAATTCTGTTTTCTGTCATAATTTCACATATACGAAATTAACTGCATAGAAATTATAATTTGCTGCTAGTAATCCAGCAACAGCTAATTCACTGTCAGTGTTAAAAGTTAAAAACTGTTTGCTTGTTAACCTAGTAATTATTACATTAGAAAATTTTTATGATTTTATGATGAGGTCATATGATAGAAGATAAACATTGATATTAAAATCTTCTTGCACAGATTCAGAAATTCAGAGTATGGATTAATAAAGGGATCAATTTATTGATTGGAAACTATTTTCTATAAAGAGTGTGCTCCATTTAACAGTCCTTTTACACAATTTATTAATCTAAGCACACAAATTTACACTCCAGTATTTACCTTTACCATATGGAGAAATTCGTCTTCAAATAATTAAAACAAATGGCTCACTATTGTAGAAAATGAACATTTAATTCATTTTAAAAGAAAAACTGATATAAACAATTGTAAAATATATTTAAATAATGGCACAATTGGCAAAAACATATTAAAAGAAATATGATGAATACAAAATAAAATAAATACTATTTATAAAAAAGAAGATTGTTTGCTCCACAGATACTCCATTGGTTACAGTAAGATTCTAAATTAACCATCGCAACAAGAAACAGACTGAGCTGTCTGAGAAAAGCTTCAGACATGATGTTAAAAACACTGTTTATGAAATCTTCTTCCAGAGGAAGACAGACGGAAACAAAAGCCTGCAAACAAAGAGTTGTCTGGTTTTAACCCTCTCTGACCCAGATCTGCTGTTTTCTGTCTGACTGCATCTCTGATTTGGGTCAAAGTGGCTCTGTCCACACAGGGACACCAAATCTGTTTCATCAGGTCCACGATGAAGGACAAAGACAGGAGATGACACAGTGAACGCCCTGATAGTTCATTTTTAATAAAAGCTGTTGAAGGCATTACTTCTCAGAAGGAGCACAAGCGCAAATAAAAATTATGGGAAAATGAATCATTCACAAAAATGACAAAGAACGCTGGAAGAAGTTTGAGGTGTTATAAATCAGTTTCTGGATTTCCACAGCAAA
The DNA here is from genome assembly GCA_037833715.1 of Toxotes lorentzi. NCBI lineage: Eukaryota > Metazoa > Chordata > Actinopteri > Toxotidae > Toxotes > Toxotes lorentzi. Next base: position 3,232,214 of record JBBMJY010000026.1, read on the forward strand.
AAAAAAAAAAAAAAAAAGTTCAAACTAAATGATGGAAAGAATTTGAGAACATTTACTGAAAAAAAAAGAATTGTGGTTGTTTTTCTTATCAATATTGTACACGGACATAAATCATAATAATGAAACGACTGCTAGTGTGTGAGACTGACTCATTGTTGAATCAGTTCTGAATTAAATGACTAAAAACAGAGCAGTAATCAGGTTTTAATAGGTTGTTTTTCATTCAGGCTCTGTCTTTCTGTTCTTGTCTCGGCTTCATTGCTCAACATGTTTGTGGAAGGAAGGTGTGTTAACTCACCACGAACACCTGGGCTGATGTGAGGCAGTTCTGCGTTGTGGGATACACTCAGCTCCTCAGAGCTGTTAAGGGAAGGTGCCTCAGTGTGGATGTATTGAACTGTGTGCTGACACTTACTGTCCAGGTGAAGCAGATCTGACCGCCCCACATACACACATTCTCAGAACTGTCTCAACTGGTATCCACTCAGTTTCTATTCAAACAGCTCCATCATGTGGCAAAACAGAGCAACTGCACCAACAGTTTCCCTGCTAACTCATGTGTAAAGAGTGTGCACTGTTTGTTCATTTATCTCATGATTGACAGGAGCTTGCTCAGCGCCCGTTGCTCTGCCACAGATGTCAGGCTCGCCAGCTCTGTGCCCACAACAGAGCCCGCCTGTCTCACCAGTTTGTCCAGACGTGAGGCATCCTTCTTCTTTATGCTGCCTCCCCAGCACACCGCCGCATAGAAGACGGCGTTCGCCACCACAGTCTGGTAGAACATTTGCAGAAGCTTTTAGCAGCTGTTGAAGGACGCCGGCCTTCTGAGGAAGTACAATCAGCTCTGTCCTCTCCTGCACAGAGCATCTGGGAGCCTTCACTAGCGAGCCTTCACCAAAGTTGATGTAATTTGAAATTGTGAGTTGAAACGCATAAAACTATGTGTCAGACCCAGACAGCAGCATTTATTTTCAGAAATCAGGCAAACACAGCATCGAATGTTCAAAATGAAACTTTATTCTGTGAACATGATTGTTCAGGTGAAGCTGCACACAGTGCAGACACACCTCCATACCTTCTGATTCAAAAGACCTTCATCTCATTTCATCTCATGTCCACTGAGGAGGAGGAGGAGGAGGACAGGCTCCTCATACAAGTACAAAACGTAAAGATTCTTTTATTTTGGTCTAGGATAAACACTGGTACAGTTTAAAGGAATAGATTGGACTGTGATCACCCCACCCCTGCCCCTACCCCTACCCCTGATAAGGTGTAAGCATGGGGGGGTGGGGTTATGGGCAAACAGAGAAAGGCACATGCATGAGTTGTTTACAGGCCGGAGAAACACTGTGAGAAGGTCAGCAACACAGATAACGGAATAAACGCAGGTTTTGACGGGGGCGGGGGCTGGCTGAGGAGGAGGGGGCGGGCACAGGGCTGGTTTTCAGGGATCGGGTGTTTCTGTGCAGGAATGGCTGAAAGCGGTGGTCAGAGTTTAGGAATGTTTTGGTGGGTTCAGTTTGGGGTTGGGAACACAACAGTCTGGTCTGATGATGCTGCTGTTGGCAGCTCCTTCATCATCATCATCATCATCATCTTCAGCTGCTCACTGTTGTAGTCGCGCCCTCTGTTGGTAACATTACTCTACATGCCCATCCTGATGCTCTGGATGATCTGGAAAATAGCTGCAGAGAAATACAAATGTATATAGTATGTAATCTTGTTTGTCTGTGCATCTGTTTAATTTCCCTTATTTTAATGGTTATTTATTACGCTTTTTATTTTGACGTAGCATGCTAACAAACATTAGCATTATCTTTACTAATGTTTTGTAATTGATCTATTTAGCAACAGTAAAATTATTTTTGACCTCATTATTGACCTTTGACCCTTTTTGAGGGAAGGAATAAGGAAGTGGAAATTAGACTTTATTAAAATAATGAAAATAAACTGAACTGAACACATTCAGGTTACCTGACACAGCTACTTGAAAAGCAGCTGTGTCAGCAGATCTCAGCAACAACTGTTGGACTTTGATCTTTGTCTGAGCATGCTCAGTAAACCCCACTTTATCTTTTAGCTCTGCCCAAACACACACACCTAACCTGCCAGGTGTCTTTATTGATTTTTCTGTCAGAAGTCACAGTGACACCCAGAGAGCACAGTGTCATTTATACTGTGAGAGAGGCCCCGCCCCCTGGAGGAAAGGGGCGGGGCTTCAGTCTGATGACCTATTGTCTTAAGGGGCTGTAATTGATGACTATTATTAAACAGCTGCTGTTTCTTTCTTTTGATCTATGTATTCAGGAAGAACACAGTAGAATAATTAATTCATTAAATACAAACTATTTGAAAATATATACAAATCAATTTACACAACCAATGTGTATATAAAAAAACAAATGAACTGACAACCTAGTCCACAATATAACTTTAAATGAAGGACTGCTTCAGCCTAAAGATGATAATAATAATAACAATCATAATACAGAATATTTAGGTATTCTGGTTCTGAGAAGTGACTCAGCCACAGTGATTTTTTTATGAATTTGAAGAGAAGTTCAGACAACAAACATCGAGTGTGTGGTTGTTGTGGCTGGATGTGTGTTTTTTGGGTGGACGTGTGTATGTCGAAGAAGGAAGAGGAGGAAGGGGACTCACCTGATCCACAGACAACGAAGATGAAGAGAGCAAGCAGCCAGGGACCCACACCTTTGTCCTCGCCCATATTCCTCTGAAACACACACACAGATTAATTACACAATACAGTCAGTTCATCCTGCAGATCAAGCAGAACATAAAGTTTATGTAAATACATCCAGAGACCTGAGTCTCTTCATGTGTTAGTTTAACCTGTTTTTGAGTGTTTTTTCTTCTCTTCTTTCTGTTTGTGTGATTAAATGAATGTATGAATTCTTTTTCATACTCATGTACACAGAAGCACGTTTGTCCGGTTGCGATGTTGTCTGCTTGGTCAGTTGGTTGACTGAGTGAACAGTCAGTGAATATTTCAATCAAATCAAATCAAACTCATTGATCTCCTGGTGAAAGGATCAGCTGATGATTAACTCGACTTATTAATCATTTCATTTAATTGTAATCAACAGCTGAAGGAAGGTAATCCTTAGTTTCAGCTCTGTACTGATCCATATGGAAACTGAGTCTGTCCTCTGTCCCACACAGTAACTTCATTAATCTAAACATAAACCCCTAAACAGTCAATTAATCAGGCTTAATCAATAAAATAACTATGACTATTGATTAACTTAAAGTTTTAAGATAACTGGATATTTAAAACGGAACAAACGAAGAAGGAAAGATTAAAAGTCACTTCCTTCTTTCATCAGTCTGAGCCTGGGTGTAAACTTTACTGAACTGGGTCTAGCTGGTGTTTCAGGATCCAAGTGGTCCAGGGTCAGATAAAAGCTCCTGAGTGTGATGAGCCGTTAAACAGCGGATGTTTTCGGTCATTTTAACCGGTTTTCTCCCGGTGAATGCGCCGAGGCTGAGGCAGCCGTTGTTAAACTCACCGATGACCTGGTCACATTTCCTCGCTGAGTGATGTTCTTGCTGTGTTTCTCGTTTGCCATACGGATCCTCTGCTTGGCCACCATCTTGTCTTCTTCTGTTTCGGTTGGTTTTTATTAGTTTGTCGTTTGTTTGTCGGACTTTGTTTCGGTCTCTCTTCTCTTTCCTCGGGACGCGGACGGACTGGGAAATTCTCTAACTTGTCTACGTACTCAAAAACCTGAAGCCCCGCCCCGGACCCCGCCCCCCTCCTTCCGCAGGTACCGCACACTGCCTCATAAAGTTGCTGCCTGTCAAAATAAGACTTCCTCTCCGCTCTTTCAAAATTAAATCCACGGCGACCTCTTGATGTCACCTGACGGTCTTGTTGAGACCCCCTCTCTTTTCACTCCTGAAAAGGTGATTAATTTGTTCGCGAATTAGTAAAAATAAACACACATAGATTAAAAATTTCGAATATCAATTCCCTCCACATCTTTCACCATCTTTTTTAAAGTATTTTTTTAAAACTAGTAAAAAGGTCAAATGTATGACATGTAAAAACTGTGCTGCCAAACATAACGTCTCTGGAGCACTTTATTTTATTTTATCTGTCATTAGTTATTGTTTTTTATTATTCATTTATCACGTTTATGTTTTTACTGTTTTACTCAAAATCTTTCCTGAACCTTTTTCATGTTGACTTTTTTTTTATTTATAACACAGGCAAAAGAATCCACTGTCCAAACAACCAAACAAAATACTTGTCGTGTTTTTCAATCAAGCAAACAGAAGAAGAAGAAGAAGAAGAAGAAGAAGAAGAAGAAGAAGAAGAAGAAGAAGAAGAAGAAAAAGTTTCCTGATGCCTCTCTGCTCTGGCAAAAAAAAAAAAAAAAAAAAACCATAGGCCCACCCAGGTGCATGCTGGTCCTAAACCTGCTTACTTTCGTAAATGACCTCAGGTGTCTATAGCTTTACCCAATTTACAGAACAAAACCCCAATAAACACAATATTAATCAACCAAAACTAAATAAGCGAAATATGTTTATTATGTAAAATAATAAAAATGATGAACAGAAGAAAATACTATCAAACTCTACTCTAAGTAAAACATATTTAAAGCGATCCAAACTCAGAACCAATTAATTCAGTATTAGAAAAACAAATGTTTGCTTTTATTTTGAAAACAGAAGTAGTTTCACCCTCAGTTATTTTACTACAACTTGACGCAGCTTTGAACTTTAAGTATTTGTGAAAACAAGATTTAATTTTTTATTGAAAACAATACACGTTATTAGAGATATAACGTCAGATTTTACCCCAGAGTCATTTATTTAATCTTTAAATTTAGTTTTTAAACGATGTGCTTTAAAGAATAATTTATTATATGCTGATGTGGCACTGAGCGACCCGCCTCTTGCTTTTATGACGTATTACCGGGACACGACTTTTTCTTTTTCCGGTCCACAAAAACATGGCGCCCCCAGTCCCACTGTTAGCAGGTGGGTAATTTCAGTTTTCATTCTGCTCTGTTTCGTCTCTTTTTAAAAATATTTACACCGACATGTTACCGAACACCAGTGGGTACCGACTGAAAGTTAAAGACCCGGCAGCGACTATGATCTCCCTTTTTTAAAGGTCGAAAATAGGTTACATCAAACTCAATGTAAAATCCAGCAAATTTTACACGATTTGTTTTTGGCAAATAGAGAAACGCAGTAAAACAAAACTAGTAAAATGTCATTGGAATCATTGAAGTCTTCCGATGTATTCGGCTTAAATAAAACCCCCAAGTAACAATTGTTAACACAAATAATCTTCAAAAACCCGGCCATTTCTTCCGCTCTCTCGTATCACCGACTATCTGAGGACGGTGCAAAAAAGTGATGAATCGGATGTAAAGTTAGAAGCTACCGTAGTAATGGTTGTTTGCGATATTATATGTATGCCGAATCAAAGAGTCAGGTTCAGCCACAGTAAAGGTTTTCAGTGTCTCTAAGTGACTGGCTTCTCAGCCTGTAAACATGGATAACTCAAATCAGTAGATTTCTTAAAGAAATTCTGTCTACTTGACCTGTCCCAAGAGACTTCAGCTCAGCTCAGCTGTCAACGACCCTTGAGAGATAAGTCAAACTCAGTATAAATTTAGCAAATTTTAGTTTTTTGTTTTTGGCAAATACACATACGCAAAACCATGGACCTCATTAAAACCAGTAGAACCTCTGGATTTAATTAAATAAACAATCCAAAATCCACAGGAAACAGTCCAGTAAGATAAATCTTTTAAAACTTGATCATGCTTCCACTCTCATGTGACTGGCCTCTCAGTCTGTAAACATGAATTCCTCAAATTAACAGATTTCTTGTCACAGTTTCCATGAAAACACACACTGTAGTTTATTCGGACTCATTTCCACGCACACAGTCCTGCTGTCACAAAGACTCACTAAACCAAATGTGGATTAAATGTTGTCTTCACTGACGAGTGTTAAAGATATAAAACCTCTGTAACTGTCCTATAAAGGCTTTGAAATGTGTGTGTCTGTGTTTCTTTTTTTCAGTGCGAGGATCAGACGGTACCTCTCTGCTCCATGGTCCTCCACAGTGTGAGCAGCTTGCAGCTTTCTCAAGGTAAAAGCACCTCAGATCATCATCTTCATCATACAGCCATGCCGTGACGTCTTTAACCACCTTTATCCTGATATGAATGAATATGAATTCAGTCTGTAAGCAACAAACAAACAGTCCAGTTTCTGTGTTTGTGTCTCAGGGACTCTCGGCCCAGCAGGTGTGTCACCTTCAGCAGAGACGGAACGCTGTTTGGCTGGTGCAATGGACACAAGTAATTCTGAACATTAATAAAATTTCATAAGTATGAATCATTTGATCCAAACAAAACATCTGCATCCCAAAAAGCATGGATAGAAAAGATGTTTAGGACACAATGTTATAAAAATGACAAAAACACTTTTTAAAGACTTAAAGTCACACCAGACAGCAGAGCCTCACCTTTAAAAAAAACAAAACAAAAAAACCCCACAATATTTTATTAATTACATCTGAAACTAAACTGTCCTCCTGTCTGTCTGCCTGTCTCTCAGTGTCTCTGTGGTGAAGTCCTCAGACGGCTCCATCGTGTCGACCTTTGACCTCCCAAAGACGGCTTTGCTGGAGTTTTCTCCTCTCAACAGGGTCCTGGTCACCTGGCAGCCGTACAGAAGTAAGAGATAAAGCGGACAACATGAAAATGACTTCTGGTGATGCTTCAGCGGTCTGATGAATGTGTGTGTGTGTGTGTGTAGCGACTCAGGACAGTCCTCAGGGTGAAGCGAACCTCCAGCTGTGGGAGTTACAGAGCGGTCAGCTGATCAAAGCTCTGTATCAGAAGAAGGTCGACTCCTGGTCAGTCTGAACACACTGGACACATGGTCACAGGGAGTGCAGCATGGTGGAGGGTGGGGAGGAGTTTGTAATCTGTACTGTCTGTTTACATCCATTTGAAGGCTTTGAAAACAGTTCACACAGATCCAGATCAATTAAAACCTCTCATCCTCTGAAGATGAACATGGTGACTGTTGGATCTTCATCATGTCCAACAATAAAACTCTACTCGGTTTCCCCAAAACAGAGCCCTGAAACACAAGCTGCCCACACACAGCCGCAGATTTATTCACTCTCGTTAACACAGTGTGGTATGTAATGGTACACTACTGTGTAGACTGATGGTTTGTGTGGCTGTCTGCAGGTGTCCCAGCTGGTCCGACGACGAGAAGATCTCTGTGAGGAGCGTCAGCAATGAACTGCACTTCTTTGAGGACAACGACTTCAGTAAGAAACCAGATTTAACTGTACCTCAGTTCAAACCGACACAAACACACAGCAGGAAAAGATCATCAGATCAGACCCTCAGAAAATGGCTGAGCGTACGAATCTGAGCGACTGTGACGTGGGCCAACCTGTGATGGCTGGAGCCTGAGCATCTGTCATTTTCCTTAACTCTGAATCAGAGGAAATGAAATTTGTAGTAATTCCAGAGCTGAAGAAGCCTCTTGGATGAGAGGTGAAACAAGGTGAAGTGTCTTCAAGTTCTACAACCGTGTCTGATTGTCCTTGATTCATCTCTTCTTGGATAACTGTGACCTGGAAGACTGAGAACCTAAATAGACATGTGTCTGCAGCATGATGTCTGCAGCATGATGTCTGCAGTTATTGATACTAGAAATGTAAAACTTGATTGTATGTATGTGTATTGTATACCTGAAATACCAGATATTGCCATACCACACTTACCTCTGTGTTTAGACAGTCTCGGTATAAAACCAGTACCTGATGTCTGTGGTGTGTTTGTTTTCAGACACCATTGCCAACAAGCTTCATATCCAGAAGGTTTCAGACTTTGCATTGTCACCTGGAGGTCAGCCCAGCAAGGTGAGGAAGCACAGCCTTTAACAACAGAGTCTGTCTCAGCTGGGTCCATCCGTCTCCTCATGTCTCTTTACTGTGTGTCCCCTCCAGTTAGCCGTCTACGTCCCGGGCAGTAAAGGAGCCCCTTCGTTTGTTCGTCTGTACCAGTACCCGGTGTTGGGAGGACCGACTGCAGCACTCGCCAACAAGAGCTTCTTCAAGGCAGACAAAGTCACTATGCAGTGGAACAAGAAAGGTTAAAGGAGTTTAGAGAAACTTAGTCTAACTTCAAACTCAGTGTTGAATAAATCCAGCCATTAACCAGTTTCCCTCCTTTAAACCCCACCGCTCTGTCTCTCAGCCTCAGCAGTTCTGGTGACAGCAAGTACTGAGGTGGATAAAACCGGCGCTTCATATTATGGCGAGCAGACATTGCATTACCTCGCTGTTAATGGAGAGACCGCTTTGGTTCAACTGTGTGAGTACTCTTATTGTTATTTATATCAACGTATTTGCTGTGCAGTGGATATTAATACTAGTCCTGCATGTTTTCTGAGCACGTCTCGTTCTGCTGCTTCTTCTGTTTTTGTGCCAGCGGTTGCTCTGGACTGTGAGAAACAAAGCAATTGGCAGGTGAATGATAATTTGGTATTGAAAATAATTCTTCTTGTAGAACACAGACAGAGAAGAACATATTCTAGCTTTTCAGTAAGACTGATGAAATGAATCTTCAGTAAGAAATACACCAAGGAACAGGAGGAAATGGAGACCAAGCTAGTCCAGACCCTGCAGGATTTGGGTTTTCTATGATCTCACGAGGAAACAGCTCACTGTTGATGAACTCTTTTCTTTCTGGGTTTGAAACAGCGAAGAACGGTCCGATTTATGACGTGGCGTGGAGTCCCAACTCTGCGGAGTTCTGCGTAGTTTATGGCTTCATGCCGGCCAAGGCCACCATTTTCAACCTCAAATGTGACCCTGTGTTCGACTTTGGAACCGGACCAAGGAACGCCGCTCACTACAGGTGAGAACACATCTGCACTCAAGGGTAACATCTACCAGTGGCGTGCCTGCAGGACATGTGAGGCAAGCAGTGCTTGACCAGTTAAAGCTTAAAAGAGAAATCAAATAGATTGATACCGAAGTTTCTGTCCTTACGTCTAGTCTTCGACGGGGGACAGGCTGTTGCTAGCTGCAGATGGGTTTTGCTTTTCAAGCTGCCCTTGACTCAACTTCCACTGTTCTGAGATCAGTTATGATATTACACACGTTATTTTACACATGTGCATATGTGTGTGGAAACTGTACTGGCACATTAGAAAATGACTTCAACGGTCTTTTCTTCCTAAGTGTTAAGAGGCAGCAGTAACAAGTAAACAAGCAAATTCCACTGTGATTTATCATCTGAGATCGAGATCGAGTCGCAGGTTCAGCTTTCAGTTAGATTCACCAAGCTTCTTCTGGGTTCAGGACCAAAGTCTGACTGTGCTGTCCTGTCTGCTTCCAGTCCTCAGGGCCACATACTGGTCCTGGCCGGCTTCGGGAACCTGCGAGGTCAGATGGAGGTCTGGGATGTCAAGAAGTACAAACAGGTGAGAGGAACTGCAGCGGTACTGTGAAAATGTTTTAGGCTCTAAAAGTACGTGAAGGCACTTTGAAAAATAAAGCCATGAACAGTTTTTATTTCTTAGTGAACTTCGTCCAAAGAGCAGTACAAAGAAAAAACCTAAATCAGATCAGCATGTGACCCCCCTTTACAGCTGCACCAGTTCTCCTCAGTGCACCTGCACACAGTGTTTCAGGTACTTGACGCCTCCTGATGATGGAGGAGAACCTGAACATCTGAAGTGTCTTAAGTGTTTACTCAGTATTTTACGTGTTGTTGTCTAACCTTTTATCTCCATGAAAAGCATTTAAATCCAAACCAGGTGAAACTGCTGCAAAGGTAAACATGAACTGGAACAGTTCGTGTGTGTTGTAGTGTGGTTCACGTGTATGCATGTCAGTGATCAGAGCCTCTCATGCCAGGTCTGTGCAGGGACTCACACCCATCCTGACCTCAGGGACATTATGGTCTGCATTGTTTCTTCAGCCTAACCCCTCTCTGTCCTCTCAGGTGTCCAAACCTCAGGCTCCAGACGCCACACATTTCTCCTGGTGTCCTGATGGCGAACACATTGTCACTGCGACCTGTTCTCCCCGACTGCGAGTCGGTAACGGTTATAAGATCTGGCACTACACCGGCTCCGTGCTGCATAAATGGGATGTGGCGGCTGGTTCAGAGCTGTGGGAGGTTCGCTGGCAGCTGTTCCCCGACGGCACCTTCCCTGAGCGGGCTGTGAAGTACCAGGCAGCACCCAGTGAGCTGGGGACCACGCAGGCACCGTCCACACAGGCGTACCGCCCACCTGCACTGAGACACCTGCCGGCCACGCCCAGTGCCAAACTGGTGAGGAAAGAACACTAAACACTAAGCCGGTTTCTCTGAGACTAAGAGAATGTAAGAACCAGTCGTATAAGCCAATCTGTTCTTCAGAGGAATGCACAAATGAACTGAGAGAACTTGTGTATTGGGATTTTCTCTGAGGAACAAATGACATTAACAGATGAGCGGTCCTGAGGATATTCTGCTTTTCTTCACAAAATAATGAGAATAATAAATGTAGTGATCAATCTGTTGCTTCATGTGAATGAATGTGAGAGTAAATATCCAACTTAAAATACACGTATTTACTAATTTACTCTTTACCTGTCTGACTCATACCTGTCTGTCAGCATGAGGAGGAGCCCCCTCAGAACATGCGTCCAGGTGTTCCAGGGGAGAAGAGTCTTTCTAAATCGGCTGTGAAGAACCAGAGAAAACGAGAAGCGAAGAAAGCAGCTAAACAGGTGAACAGCTTCACTCACCTGCCACTGTCTGACACCAGGCTGATCAGGTTTCTGACCCAGAACAGTCTGTGTCCAGTACTTGATGGTCTTTTCACATACACCCACCTAAAGACAGTTGTTGGTCCCGTGTGTCGGTACATTATTGATCTCTGATTCTGTTCGGTTCTGCAGGAATCAAAGTCTGAACCTGAACCTCCATCTGATCCCGCCCCCGCCACCAACAGCCAATCAGAGCCTACCACCGGTGACCCAGAGACAGACAAGAAGATAAAGAATTTAAAGAAGGTGAAGCGAAGGACAGGTCACATAAGTTCACTGGGACCAGAACAGAAAAGATGAAGGACCACAGTGTCCTCTGAGTGACAGGGGTCAGCTTTGCTCTGCACAGTGATTGGTCAGTGTGTCTGTCATGTGTTTGTGTGTTCCAGAAACTTAAAGCCATTGAGGAGCTGAAGGAGCAGCAGGCGTCTGGAAAAGTCCTGCAGAAGAACCAGGTGACGTCCACTGTTTCATGTTTCACTTCAGGAGCCACAGATATCTCAGCTGATGATGTTTCTGTCCTCATCACGTCTTTGTCTGGTTTCTGTCCTCTCAGGCAGACGTGTCTCAGTTCATTTCTGTAAAACTCCCCTGCAGAGACACAGTCTTTCAGTCAGTGTTTAGAAACTTTATTTAACTGGTTACCTCTACATCACTGAAAATGAATGAACACACATCAAAAATGTTTTTTAAAGAGGACAACTTCCAAACAAAAAGAACATTTTCATTTTACATGATTAACTTTGTCTTAACAAACTGTGAAAGGTGAACAAATCTTCTGACCATTGATGTCAGCAGCTGTGTTGGCTAATTAAAGTGCTGAACTGGACCAGACCCTGCTGTCTGGTTCAGACCTGTGACGGAGTATTTGGGCCCCTGTAAGAGGGAAAAACTTCAGGAATAAAGTTGAAATATTTAGAGAGAAAAGCTGTGATGTTGAGAGAATAAAGTTTTGATTTTAATAATCCAGTGTAGTAAAGGTGAGCGCATCAGCACACTGTGTGTGAAAAGATGCTGGTTTATGAACATTATGGAGAAATATTGTACTTTTTACTGCTTGACATTGATCAGACATCTGCATTCACTTTGCAGATTCTAATTATTAATACAAAATATAATCAGTAAATAAATGATGATGTATTACTCCAGGTTAAAACTTCATGGATCCCTGGGGTTAAATTCACAAACTACCCAGCAGGAGATAAGCTCCACCTTTAAACCTGAATGCATCCATGATCATAATCAAGTCAGAGAAATGGGCAGTTCTGCAAGATTCACAGTCGTGTCTGATACTGAGGCAGAGAAACACATTCATGTTTATCCTCAGATATTTTTCATACATTTCAAAAAGATAAAATGATATTTTCCATCCCACAAAAAATGATTCCACTGCGTTATTGATAAATGAGAATAAAAATTGATCTGGATCTGGACTGACCTGGACTGTGTTTGCTTCCTGCAGCTGGAGAAGATCCAGAAGGAGGACCAGCTGCTGAAGGAGCTGGAGGAGCTGCAGATCGGACACTAGGGGGCACTGCAGGAGCTACAGGCCATGCCTCCAAATGCCACAATCCATCACTCTCTTGCACAAACACAGAGGAGGCTGTGTGTGTGTGTGTGTGTGTGTGTGTGTGTGTGTGTGTGTGTGTGTGTGTGTGTGTGTGTGTGTGTGT
>JBBMJY010000026.1:3244826-3266134 GCA_037833715.1 Toxotes lorentzi
GTGTGTGTGTGTGTGTGTGTGTGTGTGTGTGTGTGTGTGTGTGTGTGTGTGTGTGTGTGTGTGTGTGTGTTGGACTTAAACAGACCGAAGGTTGCATTTGTTTCTCAACTTTACTGCTGAAATATTTTAGGTTTCCTCAGTTTCCTCCACAAGACACACACCTGAGGACAGGTGAAGGGGTGTTCTTTAGCAAATTATCATAGTCATGGTTGACATGCCCCCCCTTTGTGAACAGACAAGATAGTAAGATTTCTGTTTTCATGCATCTGCCTGTAATAAATTCTCACCAACTAGGATTTGACAAAATGTTGGACTGTTCCTTTAAAACAGTGGCGCGTGTGTGTTAGACACATTAAATTTAAAGTAGCCCACTGAACACTGTTGCTGTGCAACATCTGTACAAATGCTGAAGCCTTTCGCGGTGTTCCTTTCAAAATAAAAGCCACATGGTAGTCATAAAAGGCATGGGTTCTGTCAGTTCAGAGGTTTCAGATCAAATTCAACTCAAATAAACTCTGTAAATGAGTCACAGTGTGTTAAAGAATTCTTGATGCACGAAGCTCACATTCACTCTGCCGCTACATGACTGTTAAAACTCTTTTCAGTTAAACAACAGAACATCTGGTGAGGAGACAGACAACAGCTGACAACATCTGTATTTGATTATCAGAATCCTGCTTTAAGATTTACACACTGAAAAGCTTAGACAAATAAGGTAACAAACAGACACGGGTGAAAACAATGAATGAATAAACAGGAACACATGAAATAATACATGAAATAAGGCTTAAAGTTTCCCGCGCTACTCAGGCGTCCTGCTACTGGCTGATTCCACTGTCAATCCAAGCTTTCTGCATTCCTATTGGTTAGTTCTTAGAGAGAGGACGCGCACGCGGAAACAGCACTTCGAACTGTTCAACTGAGCGGGGCGCGTGTGGTCTGTTACGCTCTAGTCCTTGAAGCCCAGCTTTCTCCGCCGGACCCGTTTACGGCACGTCGCGGAGCGGAGCGTGAGAGGACACAGCACACGTGTGTTCACAGCAGGGTAAGCTAACATCTGAACCTACTGACTAACCTGGTTAACTGGTTAAGTGACTGATTCACGGGCTGACTCGCTAACTGTTAGTTACGGACTGACTGTCGTGGTTTAACCTGCTGATCTGATAAACCAGAGACAGTAGATCGGAGATGATCAGTCACACCAGGAAAGACGTGAGGAGGTGATCTGTACCTGACCACATCACCTTCACCTCCAGGTGAAGCTGCGTCACATCTCCAGGTAAATGGGATGTAAAAGTTTGTAACACCGTTCAAACCGGTTCAAACCTGACTCTGAATCGTCTTTTACTGGTCACTGAACATCAGCTCAAACCGACCAGTCAACACAATGAGCCCGGAACCACAGGTGTGTGTTTGTGTGATGAGGACCAGGTAACCGTGACAGGAACAGCATCAACTCCAGCCTCTTTATTTCTGACCTTTCAGCTGCATCTCTTGATCTTCATCATACCACAGAGTGACTGGGTGTACAGTGATCACACTGCAGCGCAGACACAGAGTCTGTATGTTGGTTCTGGTCACACTGTCCATGATCCAAACCATTTGCATGTGTTCCACCGTGTCAGAGGTTAAATCTAATGTTCTTCAGCAGGTGGAGTTTGTTCAGGTGTCATCATGTGACCTAAATATGGACTAGCGGTCATGTGACAACAGGTGGTTGTTTCTGTTGAAACATGGTCCACTGCAACAAATGTTTATTTTTTTTTAATTTTTGTTATTGATTATTCTACTAGATATTTTGTTGATTGAATGATTGATGAATTGTTCAGTGTCAGAAAATAGTGGAAAATTACCACAGCCTCACTTTGTTCGACAAACTGTCCAGAACCTAAATATTTCCAGCTATAACAGATTTGTATTTTAGAGACATGTCCACACCGTCCCTTCCGAAACCACCGGCTCTGAATTACTGGTGATAAATATTGGTTATTAGCGATCACTGTTTGAACCGCTCAGCAAGTTTACTGCTCCTGTCTTCCACAGGTTCTGGTGATGGATGAGCCCCCCAGCAGAGAGAAGCCCCTGGCCTGTGGGGAGGAAGAGGAGGAAGAGGAGGAGGAGGACTCTTCTCAGGTTGTTGGTCTCAGTCTGTGTGACTCAGCCCCCCTTCTGTGGAGGGTGGAGGACCTGAAGACAGTCAGGTCCCAGGGTCTGGTGGGGGCTCTGCTGGGCTCACTGCCCCGGACCCCCCGACAGAACGGACGACTGGGAAGACCATTGTTACTGCTTCCAGAGGAGGAGAGACTGCTGACCGATCACCACGCTGCTGCCACTTTACCTGCTGGTAACCAGGTTAGTTAACCTGCTGGTAACCAGGTTGGGCAGTTAATTTACCGACTTTTAACCAGGTCAGTTAGCTGTGTGTGTGTGTGGGTTTGATTTGTTATCGGTTACAGCAGGATAGAGGACAGGTGGAGCTCCGTCAGCGGGTGGAACAGTACGAGGAGGAGCAGCAGAGGAGTTATGAGGAGCAGAGTGTCCTTGCTCTGGAGGACAGGAAGTCAGCGCTGCTCCGAGCCATGACCTCATCACACATAAGTGAGAGCGTTACCATGACAACGTTTCACCTGATTCCTGTGGTCTTTACCTGCAGTCTGATGTCCTGGTTTTGGTCCTGGTCCCCTCAGGTTCAGATTCTACACCTGGGACCTCAGATGAGGCCCTGCAGGGCCGCCTGGAGGCCCTAGAGCGGAGCTTTGTCTTCCCTCAGTCAGCACTGGCAGTGCAGCTGAGCACAGTGAGGGCGGGGCTGACCTACTGCCCCGAGGACCGGGCCTTCCTGCAGGCTGACTGGCCAGTCAGAGCGCAGGGTGACACACGCTATGCTGTCAGGTACCAGGTGTTCAGAGACCTGAGGAGTCGGGGCTTCTTCCTGACCTCAGCAGGGAAGTTTGGAGGAGACTTCCTCGTATATCCAGGTCAGAGTCTGAGTCTGTCAAATGTCAAATCTGTAACCAGCCTCTCACAAACAGAGGACTGAGGGAGGGTAGGATGTGGAGGGGACACGTAGCGGGTGGGGCGGTAGGTGAGGCGACACGGGAGAGACAGACAGCCCCCCCTCAGTGTAGTGTGAACAGACACAGAGCTAATAACGAGAGTTGCTGTTAGATTCAGTGTCTCCGCTGAAAGACAGCGAGTCACATGTCTCTGTGTGGATACCTGCACCTAGTCTCCCTGTCTCTGTTTACTTGTCTGTCTCTTTCTCTGTCTCCCCATCTGTCTGTAGATTCAGACGCACAGCTTTGGTTCTGACCCTCTTTCTCTGTGTTCTCCTTCTTCAGGCGACCCTCTTCGTTTCCACGCTCACTTCATCGCCGTCTGTCTGTCCCTGGATGAGTCCATCTGTCTGCTGGACGTCCTCGCTATGGCTCGTCTGGGATCCAATGTGAAGAAGACCCTCCTGCTCTGCTCCCCGGGGACAGACGGAGGAGTACTGTACACCTCATTACAGTGGAGCGGAATGGTCTGAAGAACTGAGGGCTGGTCCGCCGATGGCAGGAACTGGAGCATGGAACACGGATTCAGATGTGGAGTTAGGGTAGGAGGTTGTTGTTTCTTCCTGCTCATCTCCATCACATCCAAGGCTGTGACCCTGTCTGATACAGTTATGAATACAGTACAGTTCCAGGACCCCTGGTCCTGAGGCCTTGGTTTAGGAACCACAAACTGAGATCAGAGGTGTTTAATAGGTTTGAGTCCCTGGAACTGACAGGAAGTGACTGTGAAACCCAGAGGACAAACCAGACAACATGGATGCTGTGAACAATGAGTCTTATACTTATTTCTCTACTCTACTGATTTCTTGCTGGTTTTTGTTTTACACTGAACAGCAGAGGTATGCTCTAATGAACAGAGAGTGAGGAGATTTGGGTCCAACAGGGGCCCATGGTTTATTTTTGCCTGACACAACAGAACAGTTTGAAGTGGCAGGGGAAACACTCTGAGAATGAAGTGGAAATACTGTGAGCTGAAATCAGCATGTCTGGAAAGATGATGAGCAGAGAGATGGAGGGACTTAAGAGGTGTGTCCACCAGAGGGCAGAACCGCGTCACACAAACACGTTTGGTTCACGAACTTCCAGAAATAAAGTTCTGCCTGAGCCAGCGTCTGAAAACCGAGTCGTCAGTTTCTGTTTGGTCTGAAGGTGTCACAGAAAGTGTGTTGTGTCTCATGTGTAAGTTAAACTACAGCACTGTAAAGTGACAGCTGTTTGAGTTGTGGAAACGCTGTCTGAAACACCGTCATGGACCAGAACGGGGAACAAAGTGGAGGTCTTTGTGGGTCCACACAGTTAGTTTTGGATCAGGTCAACAGTTCTGGACCTGTTGGGCTCTGTGGTGGTCACCCACCAACCCTGAGTGGTTGAAGCTCTGATGTCACTCACAGCGGGGTCTACGGTTTTCTAATCATATTGATTATTGATCATAAAACAGTGGGAGGATGCCAGGGCACAGATCCAGTCTGGATCCATTCTCCAGTCACACATTCAGTAGAAAGGTAAAGTGCCATTCCAGTCAATAGCAGCTCCATCCCACTTGGTCCTGATGGTCATTTCCAGTGACGGAAACCTTTTCTCTGGATCTCCAGAGGACTCTCGGGAAGATGTCTCCCAGTGGTGGGAGTGGGTGTCTGACAAGAAAACAAACCAGTAAAACAGATACCGGATTAGATGTGAACAGACTTGATCCTGAACAGACCTGACCTGGAATGACAGTGGTCCTCACCGACGGTCAGCCTGGCTGCAGAGTTCTGGGAGCTCTGGCCGTTGTAGTAGTACAGGTGGAACAGGTGCTCCATTTTCCAGTCGGACAGCAGCGAGCGGTTCAGACTGAACAGGACTGAGTAGCTGCTGTTTACACAGCAGACCCAGACTGGAAACCGAGGGGTCTTCAGCATACTGCCCACCTACAGACACAGCACAGATGTGATACTGGGAACATCACACTGCCAGTGAAAGTAGAATTAAAAGGTAGATTTGGCTCACATGCCATTATTTTCCTCATCACCAGAAATGAGAGGTTCTACATGAAAGAATGAAGAGGGTTTCCTCCAGTGATTCACAGTTTAGTTCAGTCAGTGCACCTGAAATAAAGACCATCTCTGCTTCCAAAGCACAGGTTCACACAGCAGATGCCGCGTGTTGAATGAATGTATCTTCGTGTTGTTATCTAATCACTAGTTCAGTGTGGAAACACTGATGCAAACACAATGACCCCGGGCATGTGAGTAAAACACGATATAGCCTGATCATGTATGAGACGTCCGTCTAGTGTTGCAGTGCTGACATCAGTGAGTGAAATCAGACACTGTTATATCAACTATAACTCAGTATATCATACTGTGACTCATACTAAACCGTGACAGGTAATTCCACCTTAACAGTAACTAGTAGTAGTAAAATGTACCAGATTACTCCTCAGGTAGACTCTAAACTTATGTCATTCAGTTTATTGTATCTGATGCTTGCAGAAAAAGCAGCATCAGCTCAGGAGCAGACTTAGTGGTAGTAAGACGAACCCACCTGAGGCAGTCTGCCTCTCTCCATCTGCTCTCGGCTCCAGTGCAAATATCCCACATCGCTGCGGGTCAGGACACCCTGTAGAGGGTGCTCCAGAGGCAGACCATCCTCCCCAAAGTACAGAGTCCCGTTGAAGACATGAGGACTGGCCCTGCCAGTCAGCAACAGGTTCAGCAAAGCCTGCAGAGGAGAGACACACTATACTTTTCACACAGTAGACTACAGAAGTACACAACTGCACAACCACAAACGTACGATAAGTTCTTCCTACCGCATTTGATCAGTGAAATCATTTAATGAAGACAATGTGCTGAAGCCTTGGTTTCTGTGGCACAGAGTCCTGTTCTTATGGGACCAACATATTTTTGGGAGAAGGATTAGGAACCTCAAAAGCACCTTAAAGAACACTGGATGAACCTTAGACACTCACACTAAAGGAACTCTAAACTACAGAATAGTACAGGCTCTCTAGACAGCTAAGAGGAACCTTTGAAGAACCCATCGCACAACCCAAAGTACAACCAACTACTACATAGTACCACTTAGTAAAATTTAGACTATTTTGCTGAGGAGTTTTTAATGAAGTTTGTGTTTATCAGTGTAGTGTTTGGCTGAGATGAAAAACTGTGTGTGATCTGTCCTGATGCCACATCAGACTGCCTGTATCTAGACATGTTGCATTAATGAGAACAAAGGAACTAATCTTGTCTCATGTTCCATCGAGGCTTTACTCCTGATGACTGAAGAACTTAGCGGTATGATGTTCTGTTTCTGTCTGTATACTCTACGTAACTGCTGTGAATCATCTTCTGAATTTATTTCTGGCTTTTACATGTGAGCTTCTTACCTGACGACAGACAAAGTTTCCCAGACTGAGGTAAAGCAGGTGGGAGGTGGTAGAGTCCAGATCCTCCTTCAGCCTGTGAGGAAGAGGAGGACACATGGTTTCTGTTTCTTTAGTGCAAATGTATGTTCAGGTTTGTACTTGGTTTTTAGGGTTTGAGTTTTTAAGGTTAGTTTTGTAATTCTGTGCATTTAGATCAGAGCTTTAAAGCTCTGTTTTGCACGTTTTTACTTTTAGTTCCATGTTTACAGGTTTACTGCAGAGTCTCTGTGTAGACCTGTAATGTTATCCAAAACCTATTGGGGGGAAGAAATGTGAAAAAAAATTGGTAAGAATTGGTCTAAATTTGAAAATCACAGAGTAAGGTGTTTGTAAAATGTAGTCAGTCTCATTTAAACATGTCTTTTTTAATCAGTAATCATATTTAGATCATTGTAATTTTTTTTGTTAATGAAAAATGGACGAACATATGTGCTTTCAAATTAATCTGAACAAATCATATGTTAGCTTGTTGTGTGTCCTTCTCATATGATGTGAATTAAAATGTAAAATGTTTCCACATAGTCAACCTTTCAAAAGATGCATGTTGTTCTAACACTGTCACATTGCAGGGTGTTTCAGTCTTGTTACCTGTCGACTGTCCGGGAGCAGATGAGGCTGTACAGGAACAGGATGACTCCATGACTCCCCTCCTCTTTGAACTAGAACAAGAAAACGCGACGTCATCACTTCGTTTCCGGGGTATCTTTAAATTTTCCTGATCAGAAAACACAAACTGGTTTTCTGGATTTACTCACACACTGTATGTGCTCGAGGATGAACTTCCTGACGTCGTCTTTCTTGTTAAATGTGAACAGCTGCAGCTGAAAGACACAACACAACAAATATGGCGAGGGTCATGTGACAATGGATGGCGACACACTGACGACTCTCCAAGACTACAATTTAAAGTGTGGTGTAGTAATGAAATCCCTGTCAGTCCTATCTGGTACCCTCTCTGTGAAGTTGTCCAGTTTGTAGTCCAGGTGAGGAGTGATGCAGTAGTCTTCGGTAACCAAGGCAACAGTGGCACTGACCTCCTGGCCAGCCAACCAGAGGCTGTTGGACAACGCTGCCGCCAGCGCCCTCTCCTGATCCCTCTGTCCTACCTCACTGAGACTGTGGGAGAGGGTGGACAAAATAACTGAAACACCTTACAGTTTTTACAGCAGCTCAGGTGTGTTCAGACAAGACGGTGACATCACTAAAAACAAGACTGAAGTGTCAACAAACACGAGCAATGAAACAAGCTCTCAGCATGCTAGTCGATTTCCAGTCCAACCCTCAGACCCCAGATACAGTCAGCTCTTCTATCACCTGCATTTGAAACTATCACGTTGCAGATTTGTTTCCCATTACGTGACAGCACTTTGTTAACAGGTGGAAGTATCACGGTCACTCTGAACCTGTCAAACAGGATGATGTAACGAAGGAGGACACTGAGGTGTGGTAGTATCGTCTGTCCTCACCTGTGCAGCATCCGACCATCTGAGCTGCTCTGACGGCTGAACAGCAGGTGCTTAATGATACGAGCCTGGATGACCATCTGAATGGCTCGAGCCCCACACTGTAAAAACACCTGGCCAGGTGAGATTTACGCTACGCTAAAACAGTGAGTTACTGTGATAATGGAAACCTGTGATTGGTTTTTGAAGTAGTATCAACAAAATTTGTAGCAGAAATAAGATTTAGAATCAGAAGCTAACAGTGACAGTGGAATAAAGTGTAGCCGTGTTAATGCCTATTGAAGTAAGAGTATCTCTAACAGCAGCACTATAAGTACTGTGTGTGCTGGTATCAGCAGGTGTTTCTCACCCTGTCGGTCTCCAGAGCATAGGGTAACTCAGAGTTAACTTCTCTGAACTGAAAGAAAGATTTCCTCCACTCATAGTTGAAGACATGAAATGTTCCACCAAACAAAATCCTCCTCAGGCTCTAAAAACAAAAACAAGCAGAACCATGAGTGCTGTGCTGACGAAAACAAAAACAACCCTCCTGAAAATAACGGGCTGTTGGTCTCACCTCGGTCAGCTGGGGGGTGACCGGTGTTCCTCCGAGGCTCGGGGAGATGACCAGACTGCTGGGGATGGAGCAGAGAGGTGGGAGGGTCTTGCAGGGTGGAGGGACCTCCTCCTGCTCTTCCTCCTTCCCCACATCCACTAGTCTCTGAGGAAAGAGGAGGGAACATCTCAGAACACCTGTCCAACAACCTGACACATAACCCCTGCTGGTGGTCCGGAGACATGATATCAAACCCCACCTGTTATCTGTTCTAACAGTCTGAGCAACAGTGGAGACAAACATATTCTCTATGGTGCAGGCAGGTTTGGAGGTGTACGACTCATAGTAGGTTTCAGTAGTAGTATACACGCTGATCAGCCACAACACTAAACCCACCCTAACACTGTGTAGGTCCCACACGTGCCACCAAAACAGCTCTGACCCACCGAGGCATGGAGTCCATGTGATCTCTGCAGGTGTCCTGTGGTATCAGGCACCAAGATGTTACCATCGGATCCTTGAAGTCCTGTAAGTCATGAGGTGATGGTGCTGTGTGTCCTGACTGCTTTTCATCATAGCCAGCATCAAAGTTTTCAGCTCTTGTGTGGGATCAGACCACAAAGGCCAGTCTTCCTTCCTCACACACATCAAAGAGCCATGGGCACCCATGACCCTGTGACTGGTCCCCCGGTCGTCCTTCCTTGGACCACTTTTGGTAGGTACTAACCACTTCATACTGGGAACACCCCACAAGACCTGCTGTGTGGAGAGGCTGTGACTCAGTCATGGAGCCATCACAGTTTGGCCCACGTCACAGTCGCTCAGATCCATACGCTCAGCCATTTTTTAACTTAACAAGAACTGACTCTTCACCTGCTGCCCAAAATTTATCCCGCCCTTTGACAGGTGTAACGAGTTCATCACTTATTCACTTCACCTGTTGCTGCTGATCGGTGTAAGAAGTAGCATTAGTAGATGTAGTGGTAGTAGCAGCTGTTGCTTTCAGTAGTGATATAAGTAGTACCAGTAGTAGCAGTATTGGTATTTACAGGACAGATTTATGAAAGAAGTAAATTGTCTTCACTCACATCAGGGTTCTTGTTGACTTCCTGTTGAAGCAGCTCGATATAGTCCAGCCTGCGGTCTGACATCACCAACTACTGCTAAACGTGTAGTACAGTTTTTCTTATTCTACTGTGCTTCTTAACATACCTCATCCAGTCTGCTGCTTTCTGAACAGTAAAGTGCTGCTGGGCTCCATAAAGACTGAGCCGAGGCAGCAGCAGGTGGATATACAGACGCTCAGCAGCATCAACAGTGAAACTAAACCCTGAGTGTATGTGTGTGTCTGTGTGTGTTTGTGTTACAGGATCGGTTTCTGTGCTGTAACAAACACAGAGAGCAGCTGGAGACTGACCTGAGTGCACTAGATCATCAGGACCAGCAGAGGGCAGTGAGTCTGAGCTGAATGAAGTCTGTTAGACTATTACTCAGTTTAATTAATGACTCCTCCTCACAGAGAAACTGATCAAGACCAGATTTACGTTCAGAGTATAGATGCATACATTTCTTTCACAGACAGGTAGATTTTTGTTGTACAGATAGAATGTGTAAAGACACAAAGATGTGTGTGTGGATTTATGTGTAGACAGATTCATAGGTGGAAGATACTTACAGTTATGTGTTTTGACGGCAGCCTGAGGAAAGAAGACGCGAGTTAGATCTGAAGTTATTCATATTAAGTTAAAGGAATCATTCGATCAAAAAAAAAAAGAAAAAAAAAGAGAGACTTTAAATAGTGAAAAAGCAAAAAGGAGACTGGAGCTCTGGTTTTTGATCACATCCATAACTGTCAGTCATCAAACCAGAGGCAGATTTTTATAAACCTGAATTAAATAATTGAATATGCTTTAATTTTATTTTCATTGTGTGTTAGATGAAAACTTTCCTCCAGTTCTGCAGGTCAGACACCTGGACCAGGATCTGCTGTAGCTCCACCTCCATCTGAACACACACAGAGAGAGTAAGGGTACACCCTTCTGTCAAAATAATTTATGACCCCCCTGCCCTGGCGGTGAATCACCCCCCCTCACATGCATGACCACACCACGTGACCCTCCCTGTACCCTGTCCTCCTCACTTCCCACACCCCACCCACTTCATCCACGCACCTTCCCCGACCCATGGATTCAGGCTGCTGATGCCAAATTCTGAGCCAAACCTCCTCTGAACTTCTGCAGATGAGAAGATCTAGAAATTTGAATCATGTATGACCATGACACAGATGGGTCACACTTCTTCCCTCTGTCTCTGTTATAAGTCTGGACAAAGACATTCCACAGCAAGACAAGGCAAACTTATTTATATAGAACATTTCATTTACAAGGACACTCAAAGTACTTTACACAGCGCAAAAGAATATAAGAACAGGAACAGACAGAGAGGATAAGACTAAAACACCAGTGAAGTCATTCAAATATATAAATCAGATTTTTTAAAAATTAAAAAGCATTCTAACTCGTCAGGAACTGCTAATAACTCTTCATCCATTTCTCTTTTAAAACTCAGAGTTGCAGTAGATATTGACATTCACAACCGTGGGGGGCACTCTATGGGCCCTGCGTGACCTCCAGCGGCGAGAACTGCGGAAGTGGGAACCGGATCTGCGAGGCTGAAATCGTCTTTTTGGTCGTTTGGGTTTCCAGATATCACCCACAAACGTCTGTATGGCAGGACTGACAGGTTGAAGCTCTGTAGACACACAAATAATAATAATAATAATTTTATTATTTATTTTTTTAAACGTTTACTTCAAGACTCCTCTTTGTTCAAAGGTTGAGACCAGTTTAGTATTTTAAAGCAGGTTGAAGCTCTGTAGACATGCACACACAAAAATAGTTAAATAAATAAAACTAAATATAAATGTACATCATTCTATTCCTATGTTTACCATCGTTTATTTGTTCATTTACTTTTTTTTTTTTTTAATAAATATATGCGAGGTAATTACTCTTTAAACGTATTCTAAGTCATTATGACTTCTAAGTTAAACAGTACTCCTCCGGCCTCTAGGGCGGCGCTGCTCTCTAAACATCACCGGCAGATTCTGACTGACACGCCCCCTCGCTCGACCTCACTTCCTATCCGGTGTTCATTTCAAAGCGGTGGAAACGAGGAGGCGTTCCGTAAGCAGTGTTTCGTAGACTTACCCGTTACAGTAGCAGCGTCGTCGGGCCCTCTTTCCGGAACTTCTGGCAGGATATTTTTTCGAGGACGGATCCGATCCGGGCGGTCGGTGAATCCTGTCTTTCCCCGCTGCCTCCTCCACACACTCCGGCAGTACTTTTAATGAGTGACCTGTCTACAGCTCTTTGTTGTTACCAGTAATTTCTTACCATAGTCTGACTGCGTAAAGTAGAGGCCGTCCAGCTCCTCTGAAGTCACTTGTAACAAGAGAAACCTTCGTTAAACGATAAGTCGTTGAAATGAACAGCTGCTCTGAGGAGACTTGTCGGAAAACACGTTTTCACGCGGAGGAGAGTGTATTTCGGCACAAACTGTAATCTCTTACGAAAAACAAAATGTTATATTTACTTATTCTATATTTTTTAAAAGCGACAGGACCGACCAGATACATTCATACCACGACTCATCTTGCCGGCGCAGTCTGATCCCTATGTAAACAGGCATTTTAGAGACCTAAGGTGGAGATAACAGCGGGTTTTCTCGCATAGCATACTGACCTATTGACCTGAAACTCTGTGAGTGTGATACTTTCTGCAGATGCAGACCTTCAAACATTCTGCAGAGGGGAGGAGGAGGAGGACCACAGCACATGGAAAGCAGCTTCTACAGGCAATGTTCACATAAAGCACCCAATGTTTACATAAAGCACCCATATTTATCCCATATTATATATTATTATATTTTGGGTGGGCGGGGTGGCTGGTTCACCGCCAGGTCAGGGGGGTCATAAATTATTTTGACAGAAGGGTGTACCCTCTGTCATAAAAGTTTGTTTTTATTATGTTTGTGAGGACCCTCATTGACATGATACACTTCTTGGCCCCTAACACCAAACCTGAACCTGAAACCAGATCTGAACCGTCAACAGCTCTTTGAAATGCTGAGGACTGGATAAAAAGTCCTCACTGTGATGGTTTAAACTGAAACTGGTCCTCATGGTGTTTTCTTTGAAAACTCACCTCCTGCTCTGAGCTCATGTTTCCTCAGTTTGACCTCATCTGCAAGATGAAAAAAAAAAAACATGTACATATTTTGCTGCCCAGAAGTCCCTGTCCCCAGCAGCATGCTCCAGCTCCATGGCCAAACCTGTGACAAATACTTAGGACCGGACAACAACTTTTTCAAAGTGAGTCCTGATGACGATAGATTAATTTACTTTGAACTGATTTTCTCTTAAGAAGCACAAATGTACATAAAACAAACATGTTACAAAGTGATTCTCAAAACAAAGACATTAAATGTAAAGAAAAACCGAATAGAAGTTTCGGACTGATTGAACATTTTGGTTTTTCAGTTAAAACAAATCATGAAAATTCATCTTACACAGCCACAATAATCTGTTAATGTATTTGTTTGCTTTTCCTTTGAATTCCTTAGACTACACATTTTAAAATCATCCTCAAGATGTGTTCAGTAAATTCACCCCCATCACTGACATGCATGTTTTTTTCATTTGTCATTTAGTTTTCATTCATTTTTTTCATTTTGTGATCATGTTTGAAAATGGATCACATCTGACGAAGCAACAACAGTGACACAGAAATTAGACTTCAGCAGCCAGTTAAAGTGTTTCAGTCTGAAACCAGATTATAAAACTCAAGTTCACATAGAGTCCAAACTGATTATGAGATGAAATGTAAAGAAAAGCAGAAGGAGCTCAGACTCTTACCTGCAGCCGATCAAAGTGAAGCTTCACCTGAGTGACGGGAAGCTATTTATTTAACACACACACACACACACACACACAAACCTGGTATTGATTGGTTGTCTGTAGCATCAGTACACACAGACAGATCAGGACCCAGTATTCAGGTCAGTAAAACATGTATCTCCTTCATAATGGTCCAAATTCAAATTTACATTCTTATTAATTAATATTTCTTTCTGTACATAAACAACACAGGATTAAGAGAATGCAGTGTAACTTTAAAAAAAAAATGGACTTTAAAATGCCGTTTGAGGATCTGGATCTAATATAATATTTCAAACAGGTTCAAGCAGACTTTCAGAGACCGTCCTGGTTTGTGTGACCCGTTGATTTTTCAGCACTGAACTTTACTTCTGAAGAAAAGTGGCACATGTAGTATTCATGTTTGTTCGCATACAGGCTTTTTTAAAGTGTCACACTGATGTAAAATAATGATAAATAATGACAAATGATTTTAAGACGTGAACCAATGAATTCAGTGTTGAGATGTTTATTTTTTACAAGTGCACAGACACTTTGAAGGTGGTCCAGCTGAGTCTCAGTCTGTCTACGGTCAGATGAAATCCTGGACTTTAATTGTCCGTCCTATTGAACAAGACACCACAATTAAACACATGATGGAAACAACACGACACCGGTCCCCTGCAGGACCACGTGGTGCTGTTCTTCACAGGAGGATCCAGGTCCTCCTCAGACTGGATTGTTTGATTGACTCTTTTCTGTCAACACGTCCAAGTCCAAAGCTTCTGATGAGACAGGCTGACAGTGTCGGTGTCACTGCAGGGGACGAGAGGAAGAAAGGCCTCATCAGACATAACTCCCGTACTTGGAAGAAAACTTGGACCTGCCTCCTTCCAAAGTCCACAATTCAAGGCCAGATTCGTCAGAACAGGTGAGTTTTTAGTCCAAAGACTCAGAGACGCGTAGCTTCCTCTGTCCTGGATGTGGAGGACAAACAGGACCTTGATACTTAATGCTTTTTTTATGATTTATTTCCACTGCTTTCTTTTCATTCTTTTGGTTTTCTGAAGCAGCACCTTGTGGCCTTTAACGGAACTGCTGCCGAACACACCTGAGCACTGACCTGTGACACTCAGGTGGGGATGAACATATTCAAAAAGACAATGTGTGGGTGGAAACACGCAAGAACAGATACATTGAGATTAACCTGCTACAGGACTTAATGAAGACTTAATACAGACATGATAGATTAAGTAAAGTGTTCCATCTAATCTGTGTTAAAGTGACTTTATTCTCTACAGCAGAACACAGTATAAATGCAGCCATCACCATTTCTTTCCAGTTTGTGGTTAATAAATGTAGTTTTTCTGAGAGTTAATGACAAATGTCCATCAGTAGTTCCAAGAGCTCCTGGTGACGTCTTTAAACATCAGTAAATCCTCAGACTGAAGAAGATGGAGCCGGATGATGTTCGGAGCTTTCATGATCAATCGACATTAAATATATACTGTTGTATACTGAGTGACTGGTTTCCAGCTGGAAGCTTGATTGGATAATGTTCTGGTTCCAGCTTCTTATGTGGACATTGTCTTCTTTGTCCTCTGTGACTCTAAACCGAGGAACTCTGGGCTTTGGTCCAGATACAAATTTGAAGACATCACTCAGGACTCTAAGAAACCTGTGATGGACATTTCTTTGTATTTTGTGAGATTTTACAGAGTTGATCTGTGGACTGGTCCTCTCCCCACATATTTAACATCACACTCTGCTTCAGGTCCAGTTTCTGTGTGTTTCTCAGAGAGGAAACGAGAAATGCCTCGAGCTGCTCTCACAGATCCTTCAGGTTTCCTCAGTACATGAGATCGGCCGCCCCCCCACTCAGGTCAGACTCTTTGGTCTCCTGGAAGGGAAACTGGATTCCCGCCAGTCGGATCAGCAGGATGTTGAGTCCGTGGAGGAGGAAGATGAGGAAGAAGAGCCAGAAGGATCGGTCGTAGTGCTCGCTATAAGTCTGAAAGACGAAGTTGACCTCGTTAAAGTTGGCGATCTGTTCGGACAGGTGATGGAGCTTCACCTCTGACGCAAACAGGATCATCACCAAACAGCTGCACAGACCTGCAGGACAGACTGAACGTTAATATAAACTGGCTTTAATGTTCATCTTACTCCTCCCAGGCAAAAAAAACACAGCTCTGGATCAGAGCTCAGGGTGTACTATGTGGTCAAAAGTATGTGGACACTTCTGTGACATTGTAGATGAACATCTGGGGCTTCTGAACCACTTGTACTTGAATACAATATTGGACTAAATTGATAATTTGATCACTGATCTCCTCTCCTCTGTGTCCTGCCTGCTGCACAATATGAACTACTTAATACATTCAGGGACTTGTGCTTGGGTTACTGGTCCAGGTCCATTTCTTTCTTTGGTTTCTTAGTTTGTTGTTTTTTTGTATTGGGTTTGATTTGTTGTGTCTTCTAGTGTCTGCTTAGTTATCAAAAAGCCAAAAATGACAACACATGTTAGAAGTGAAATCAAAACCACCGTGAAGGAGGAAATGAGCAGAGGGTTGTTGTTTCTAACTCAGCACCAGCAGCTGTTTCAGGTTCCCTCATTAACTGCCCCCCACCCCCCGATTTCCTGCTGTCTTTTATTCCTCTCAGCTCTCTCTCTCCTGCATCGGGCTCTGTTTCTGTAATTGCAGCAATTATCAAACTGACACTGGCTGTTTGTATTAAACTAATCCCTCCATCTTCTCTCTCTGTTGATATGCTCAGGGGCAAGAGGGAACTACATATCCCAGCATACACTGGGATAGCAGACAATATAATGACAATGTGTGCAGACACTTTTACTGTCTCACAGATACAGATGGCACAGACTAGACCTCAGTGGCATATTAGTATTAATTAATGCCACTGATACTAATGACCTAATACTAATTAATTAAGTCATTTATCACCTGCAAACAAACAGCCAGTGTTTAAATTAGCAGCATATTATCAACAGTAACAGCAGCGGCATCAGTAGCAGACATGTAATGAGGTGTTTCTCACAGCAGATGAAGGTCCACAGGTAAAGTCCCATGGGGCCTTGCAGCGTCTCGTACGGTCTGCCGAAGGCGTTGAAGAAGAAGAAGCCGGTGGCCACAGAGGAGAAGAGGATCACTGCACCACAGAAGAAGATGACGGTGACGTGGAGGCCTGCTGGGATGGCGCTCAGCAGGTCTGGGAAGACTGGGAGAGAAAATGGGGAGAAATCTACAGGTTTACACGTCAAGGTGAAAAGAAATGCTCTAACAATGGGATGATGGGAAGTCTGTTAATGAGCTAGTTTTGTTTCTGTAAAAACCACCAGAAGCTTTTACATTCAACTCATCATCTTAAGTCAGCTGACCTCAGGTCAGAACAGCTGGTGTTTCTAAGTCTGAAATTTTAACTTGAATTTAATGTGAAATCAAATACTTCTGTGTTTAGTTTGAGTTCATTCAGCAGATGAGTTGATTCCACTAAACTCCTGTTGGACGTTTTACAGTGCACAGAGTCCTCGGACAGAAACAGAGCAGCTTTGTTCCCCCTCATCAGGGGGGACTGGTCCAGTCAGGCAGAAATCTCGTTAGTGAGCACTGCTGCGCTCATTAACTGGGACCAGTCTGCAGCTTTTGTAATACAGCAAAAAACAAACAAGCCTCTGATCCTGGATCTGAGTGAAGGAAAACTCAAATCTGCTTCTTCAAACAGTCGTCACTGATGAAAACTAAGTTTCTTTTACTGCAGCTGTTCACTGATCTGACGGCTTCTGCAACAGAAGCAAAGTAAACCATGTGAAAAAGTGACAGCAGCAGCTCCCGGTCCTCACGGAGGACGTCCTCACTGTTTGTTTGTCTAAAGCTGGTCCACACCTGACATACAGTACATTACACATAACATGGTGAACTTCATTATATACAGAAAGTGACATCTATATACATGAGGGCATCAAAGCCGGTAAACAATATCAGTCTGCTCGGTCTGTAATCTGCACACTAACAAAAGCTCTGTGCATTCTCTATACAGGATGGTCATTTTATCAGGCCGGTATAAAGAGGTAAATTATTTCAATTTGTAAGTGACGGCTTTTTCTAGGTGTGGGCACCATGATGTGACTGTTGCAGGCGGATCTGCTGTTAATAATAGTAAAATAATAGTAATCTGTTAACTTTTTAACAAAGGGTAAACTGTACTGAACATGTCCTATTTAAAGTAAAAGTACTAATACCACAGTGCAGGAGTAACTGTACAGCATTCAAAATCTTACTCAAGTACAAGTACAGAAAATGTACTTCAACTTCATGTGTACCAGAGTCATGTTGATTCTTTGAATGCATCCTGATTGTTTGTGTATTTGTAGATAAAACATCTTTGTGAACATGTTTCAGATTTTACATCTGAGGCTGTGAAGTAACTTCTCTGATTAATGCAGCGGAGAAGAAGAAAAAAAAAGGAAAGCACACGCGCTGTCAGGGTGGAGTCCCGCTGCAGGTGGACTCTCAAACCTCTTTAAAGATGTTTTAAATGATTCAGACTCTGTGTCAATAATTAATGCGCAGGTGAGATCTCGCCTGTTGATCTGCCTGATGTGAACCACTTTTTACATCCTTAGAGAGACAGTTTTGCATTTGATAAACAGATTCCAGTGAACCTGCTCCCCGTTCTGTGTATAGCCTATGACCTGTAAAACCCGGTTCAGTCCGGCTCGACTCTGACTCACATGAGAACCTGGACGGTCTCCCTCCCAGGCCGCACTGCTTCACCCTCTGTCCGTAGAAAAGCCCGTAGCTCAGGTCTCCAAGAAACTTGTCCAGCTCCGGTCCGGTGGCATTCACCAGCTCGGCCCCAGTCCGGCACAGGACTGTCCCGTTGAGCCAGAACGGCAGACCAGTGGCCACCGCGGCCGTCAGGGCGCAGGAGAAGCCGAAGAGCCCGGAGATGGAGAAGATGAGCTGCTTCTGTCGGCTCGGCATGGCGAGACGGATGGAGGCTGGGTCAGGCTGCAGGAGTCGGGGGAGGAGGACCAGAGGAGGGCATCATCCCCCAATCTCCCCCACCACCGCCTCCACATCCACCACAAACCTACGACCGCTGAAGGAAAGAGGTAAAGAATAGAGGGCCCGTGCAGGATCAGAAAGGTCCAACAGC
Source organism: Toxotes lorentzi (assembly GCA_037833715.1). NCBI lineage: Eukaryota > Metazoa > Chordata > Actinopteri > Toxotidae > Toxotes > Toxotes lorentzi. The sequence continues at coordinate 3,263,383 of JBBMJY010000026.1, forward strand.
AGAATGTAAACTACAGATTAAATAACACATCCGGGCCGGAGAGTTTCAGGTCACCATGGCAACAAGGGGTTAAATTACAGAAGGGGGGGGGGCGACATCTTTGAGCATCCAGTCATAAATGTCCGGTACACTGCTGTGTGTGTGTGATAGATGGTGTTTTAGTGTTAATGTGCTGTACACACACACACACACACACACACACACACACACACACACACACACACTCCTGCTGAGTTGCAGAGGTCAGGTGGCGCCTCCTGGTGGCAGAAGCTTTATTTGTCTGTCTCTGTGATGTTACTTCTGAGTATTTTCTCTCAGTGTACCTGTCTGTCTGTCTGTGTACCTGTCTGTCTGTGTATCTGGCTGTCTCTCTGCCTGTCTTTCTTTCTGTCTGTGTGTACCTGTCTATGTACCTGTCTACCTGTCTTTTTTCTCGGTCTGCCTGTCTGACTTTCTGTATGTCTACCTGTCTGTCTATGTACCTGTCTATCTGTCTGTGTACCTGTCTGTTACTATAATACTGACGTAACTGCAGGACTGTTATTTGTAAGGGACCCCCCCCCCACCTTAGACCATACGTGATGACGTACAGGTCTTCAGACACGTCAGACGTAGACTGAGGTCCGTGGAGTCGGTACGTGTGTCCCGCGGCTCAGAGAGAGAGAGAGAGAAGAGCGGCTGATGGTGAAGGATCCTCCGTCATGAGGTGAGTCCGGTTTCCCCGCTCTGTCTGCAGGGACAGCTTCTGCCGGTCTGTCTGTGGGACCAAGTCCGGGATCAGTATTCAGAGGTGTGGCCCTGACCCACTCCGACACTGATCCTCAGACTCTCAGTCCACTTCTTCTCTGGGATTCCGGGCTGCAGGAACATTTGATGAAATTCATAATTATCATCGACATTTTAATCAGTGTTTGATTTTTGATTTGATGCTGACAGAGGAGCAGAAACGGATCAGGACCGTCAGAGACCAGCTGTGCATGAAGTAAATCTGCTCTCTGAGTCTGAGCGTCTAAAAATCCGATCAGTTTCAGTCAGAATCGGAAACATGATCAGTCAAGAAAAAAGAAAAGTGAACATCACACTTTTTAAACCTCTGCAGCTTTATTTCTAAAGAAAACTGAAAATGATCAAAATGAGAAGTTGAAGGAGTTTGAAAGTGAATCTTTACTTTCATTGACAGACCTGCTCGTCAGTAACAGTCTGTACCTGTGTGTTTTACCACCTTCATTCTGTCACCTGTGGCTCTGCAGCAGGTGAACACAGTGGAACCCGGGAGACGTTCTTCTTTTCTTCTTCATGGTTTTGTTCATGCTTTTGTTAGAAAATGAGGAAAACTTGACTTAAATGTCTTTGAGTGTAAACCCTGGACAACCTTGGACCACATGGACCCAGAGTTTCATGTCACCTCCTTCACTTCTCCTGAGGTTTTAAGAAGTTGTTTTCTGGTGATTGATTCTGGTCATTGGTTGATTGATTGACTTTGGTTCTGAGTGAAATGTTCTTTGTTCCTCAGAGAATCAGAGTCAGACGAACCCTTGTGAATCAGCGTGATGCTGACAGTGGACTCAGTGTGTTGGAGGGTCCTGAATCTCCCCGTTTTTTGTTTCAGACTCGTTCTGTTCCCGGTCCTTGTAGCTCTTGTGGTCGACGCTCGGCTGCTGTCCCTGTCAGAAATATATGGCAGCCTGCAGTCTCCAAACTTCCCGGAGCCATACCCCCGAGAGACGGAGCTGCACTGGAACGTCACCGTTCCCGAAGGCTTCCAGATAAAACTATACTTCAGCCACTTTGACCTGGAGCCGTCCTACCTGTGTGAGTACGACTTCGTCAAGGTGAGACACCAGGGCATCATGGGAAGTATTTCATGTGTGGTTTTACGTCGTCTTGTGTCCTGATTCTCTCAGATGAAACAATCATTGTTCTTATTCAGCTTTTTGCTCGTTTACAAGCTTCGATCAGAGACAACATCAGTGCGACGCCTTCGATCTGGTTTAACATTAACATAAGTGGCTGTCAGCAGAAAATCAGGTGACTCTGATCTGCTCCCTTCAACAACTCGCTCAAGCTTCAGTTGCCAGACGTCAGAGTTCGTATCCTCCATCACCATTTCCTAGAAATAAACAAAATCTGGTGGATGTAAAGCAACTAAAACAGGAGGTATTGACAGACAGAGGGTGGCAGTCTCGTTTCTGTCTTTCTTTCTCCTCGTTCTTCAGGCTGACTCACGTTAATCCGGACTCAGATTCCAGGAGTTTTCACCCGACAGTCCGAGGAGAAACCTGGTCTGTTCTACAGGATTCCTTTCATTGCTCCCTGAAGCCTGAGTGAAGATGATGTTGACATGAACACATGAGTTCAGGCGGTTTCCATCATCTGAGCTTTGACTGGAGTTCTTTGAATCACCTCATCTCTCTGTGTCCCCGCTTTCCACCATATGATTTGAGACTCTGTTTGAGTCTGTGTGATTTTCTGTTCTTTACACCAGCATGTTAGTTTCACTGTGAGCGCTGTAGTTCTCCTCAGTGAGTGAGTGAGTGAGTGAGTGTTTGAAACATTGGTGAGGTCCGTGTCATGGCTGATCCTGGATCAGAGTTGAGTGCTTTTCAGTCAACACATCTTTTTGTGTTGTAAAATCACAGTGAAAGCCTCTGCTTCAGCTGAAAGACCAAACATGTACTCTTTCTCACACACACACACACACACACACACACACACACACACACACACACACACACACACACACACACACACA
>JBBMJY010000026.1:3267006-3278040 GCA_037833715.1 Toxotes lorentzi
TGTGTGTGTGTGTGTGTGTGTGTGTGTGTGTGTGTGTGTGTGTGTGTGTGTGTGTGTGTGTGTGTGTGTGTGAACAGACCGTATCATCTCATTAGAACCAGTCGTCTTCCAGAAGCTTTTTTGTGTGTGTGTGTGTGTCTGACCTGCTGTTCATTGACACCCAGAGTAAACTGGCAGATAAGACTGGAGCCTGCAGTGACTGTTAAAAGACAAACCTCCTGTCAGAGGACGGACTGCTCTGCTCTGCTCTGCTCTGCTCTGCTCTGAACTCTCTGAAGTTTTTTTGTCCTGGTTTTTACTCGACTTCCTGTTTGACATGTGGCTCCGTCTCTTTACGTCCTGTTTCTTTCCACCTCATCCTCCAGTCAAAGTTGTGTTGCTGCCTGCGAAACAGAACACCCACTCAGGAGACCCTCCTGAATTCAGTAATTATTAAATAAACACACTGCTTGTCAAAAGTATGTGGACAGCTGAACATTCCAGAATATCTATGTAAGGTTTTCCTGGAGCAGTGCTGATATTTATACCTGTGAAATATTTGTCTGTATCCCAGAGGTTTAGCCTTTGAGGTGTGTGAGGGACAGGTGCATACAGGTGTCCTACAAACAACAGGACGTTACTTTTTGTAGTTTGGCTGCTTATCATCACGATCAGCAGCTGCAGTGGCAGTGACTCAGCTCATGGAGGACATTAACTTAGGATTCTATAAAACAGTCCTACCTGAATCATGTGACCACTCACCTGCTAGTTTTGGAGGTTTCTGACATGTTTTGGTGGTTTTGTGTTTTTTTTTCTTCCAGGTGGAGGCAGAGGGGGAGGTGCTGGCCTTGTTCTGTGGGAAGGAGGACACTGACACTGAGGCGGTGCCGGCTCAGCAGGTCATCACCTCTCCCAGAAACTCCCTCAGCGTCCTCTTCTCCTCTGACTTCTCTAATGAGGAGAGATACTCTGGGTTCATGGCTCACTACAGCGCTGTGGGTGAGGACCAGGGGGCCGTGGTTATAACTGGACCTGAAACGACCCTTTAAACACAACATCCAGTTTTCAGCTGCAGACCCTTTTCAGACCCCCTTGACTTTTTTTCCAAATGCGATGCCATGATTACCATCAATATGATGGTAGCACTTCACATCTCTACCTCGCCTCCTGCACTTGGTCTTATTGAACAGATTCAGTACTTAGTGCCTTTCTCAATGTCTCCTACTGTACTGAAGCTTTAGTGTTGTCCCTCATTTCTCACTACACAGACCAAACACAGTTAAGAGTCCATCAGGTGATGTGCAGCCAGGGAGAGACGTTTGTCATGAGGAGCTGTAAAAGCAATCAGAGTTTGATTTGTGACTTCTGAGGTTTCAGGTCTGACAGAGTCTGGATTTCCCTGCTCCAGTGAAGTGTGAGGCTGTTAGGACGGCAGTTTGTGCAGAGACATCATGTGGTCTCTGACACTGGCTGCCTTCTTTAGCTAAAGGTGTCCTGCTGAGCTTTCGTTTATTATGTTTTCATCCGTCACTTCAGCTGCTTCTTCCTTCTCCCTCCATCTCTCCAGATGTAGACGAGTGCAGCGACCGCATGGACGAAGATCTGCTCTGTGATCATTTCTGTCACAATTACATCGGGGGATACTACTGCTCCTGTCGCTATGGTTACCTGCTGCACACTGACAACCGCACCTGCAAAGGTGAGTCTGCTAACGTCCGTTACAGGACATATGACTGGAATAAACATCCTGATGACTTCTCTGCTCTCAGAGTCTGAACATTAGTACAGTTTAACATATCAAGTCAGGTCACTTTGATTTATATATCGCCAAATCATAACAGAAGTTATCTCAGGGCACTCAGTGGTGAGGAAAAACTTTAACAAGCTCACTTTGGGCCGTTAATACCAATCAGGTATGGTCTGAATGCCACAGTCTGTATGAGTATGTTGCTGACCATGTTCATCCCTTTATGGCCACAGTTTACCATCTTCTAATGGCTGCTTCCTGCACCATAATGCTCCACATCTTAAAGCTTAAGTCGTCTCAAACTGGTTTCATGAACATGACGGTGAGTTCGGTGGACTTCAGAGGCTCCCGCAGTCTCCACATCTGAATCCAGTAGAACACATTTGGGATGTGGTAGAACAGGACATTGGCAGCATGAATGATGTGATGAATCATGTCTACATGGAGCAAGGAAGGTTTCCTACATCTGGTGAATCCATGAGAGCAAAGGGAGGAATGACCCAGTGTCAGTGTGGAGTTTGTGATAAAGTGTGTGTGAGTGTGTGATGTGTTGAAGTGGATCTATGAACTCTGACTTCGCTGTAAACTCTCGGTCTGCGTGTCGGAGCTTTTCAATCATAATGAGCTTAAACATGTTAGCATGTGAACTGTGTTTCACAGCAGATTTGAATTCCAGAAGCCTGATCCTGATTACAGGCTGCTGCCAACAAGTCACATCTCAAACACAGAGAACATTTAGAACATGTTTCACCAGGTTCATCAACGTAAGATGGGTCTTACCTGTTTACCATGTTACAGTTAGGTTTAGGCTGGGGACTGGGGCCTGTCCTCACTGGTATGGGAAGAAGTGTGTGTGTGTGTGTGTGTGATCAGTATCTGGACTCTAACCTCTGTCTGACTGATAGCAGCTCCTGATTGGTGGTAAATATTTACATGTGCATCTGCATGTTTCTGGACACACACACACACACACACACACACACACACACACACACACACACACACACACACACACACACACACATCTTGTTGAAGCTGAGTGTTCAGAGTTTAACTCTTCATGGGCACAACATCATTTGAGCCTGAAGCTCTTACCTGTGAGGCCTGTTGGAACCAAACTGCTAAAACTCTGACAAATGACCAATGAAAATGGTCAGAACTCAGGAATTCATCCCTGCACAAAATCCTGATATTGTTTTCTTATTTATTTGTTTGCATGTTAAAAAATGCAATTATTCTAAAAGATATGTTAACAAGGACACTCACATATATACAAACAGACTTTCACCTACACATACTCAGATAGACATGAATCCAAATTAAAAGAGCTTGTTCGGGATAGGGAAGATGTTGACCTCTCCTAAATACCCTTTAAAATCTTTACACTGTGTGGGTGTGTTTTTGTGTGTGTGTGTGTGTGTGTGTGTGTGTGTGTGTGCGTGCGTGTGTGTGTGTTCAGTGGAGTGTAGTGACAGTGTGTTCAGGGAACGCTCCGGTGTTCTGAGCAGCGTTGATTTTCCCGCTCCATATCCAAAGAGCTCTGAGTGTTTGTATCGCATCGAGGTGGAGCCGGGCTTCAAGCTCCGCCTCCAGTTTGACCCCAGTTTCGACGTGGAGGATCACCCAGACGTCAGCTGCCCCTACGACTACATCAAGGTGGGAGGAACAAACACACAGCTGTACAGACACACACACATATATAATTTGTAATGATTAATAACCCGCTGTGTGTCTCAGATCACAGCAGGCAGCAGTGAGCTCGGTCCGTTCTGTGGAGATCAATCTCCAGGCATCATTCAGACCGACAGCAACATCGTCACCATCTTCTTCCACAGCGACAACTCAGGAGAAAACTTCGGCTGGAGGGTCACTTACACCGCTACAGGTTAATACACACATTTATATACTGCTACAGGCTTTCTACACACATTTATATAGTTTGTGTACATACATATATTCTCCTGCTTTTATTTTATCGTAATAGGAAGTCAGTGTCCAGTGCCTAAGACCCCGTCCAATGCCCTCATAAACCCTGTCCAATCAGAATACTCCTTCAAAGACCATATCCTGTTCACCTGTGAGCCTGGATACAGACTGCTGAAGGTATGAAGCCAAATCTCAGACTGAGACTTTTCATCAGTTAAAGTCATCACAGTGATTCAGTGGGATGTCGCCAACATCAGCAGGTGCAGTTGTTCTTCAGATTAAATTGGCGACCAGGTGTCGACTAAAATCCCAAATGTTGATTCAGTGAGTAAACTTACAAACGTGACAGAATACATCATCTACAGACTGTATATTCCAGCATCAGTGCTCCAGAAAAGCCTCACTGTCTGGGGTATACAGGCCACCCTGACTTTTTCTCCCCATCTCTTGCATCTCTGTGTTTCAGGATGGTCAGTATCTGGATCACTATCAGCTGGACTGTCAGTCCGATGGATCCTGGAGCAGCAGTCCTCCTCAGTGTCAAAGTAAGAAAGCAGCACAAACTCCCTGACACCGTGAGCTCTGACCTTTGGATCTTTGTTACTATACCCAGTCTCAGAGTCACCTCAGGGGCCGGGAGACTGTAAGAGTTTGGACTCGCCTGCAAAGCAGGTTTTTGCTGCCCCCTCTGGGTGAAAGTTTCAGTCTGTCAGAGGCTCAGTTCTCTGGTCACAGGATGTTTTCCTTTCTGCTCCTGACACACGAGATCTGAACTGTCAAATATGTAGAAAAAAGCCTGTCGTTATTTAATACAGATGCACGCTGTGTCACAGAAAGACAGTGATATTTAGTTTATCATTTATTTTAGGAATAAACATGAATACCACCAGAACCACTGAAACATTATTAATATTAAAGCTGATCCCAGCACAGCCCTCTGCTCTGTTTACTGTCCCTTCAATAACCAGATTCTGATTGTATGATATAACCCTGTCTTTCCTCTGTCCTCCCTGCTCTGAGACACATTCAGGTGCTGATGGAGGAGCTCCATCAGTTTCTGGGTCAGAGGATGGAGGAAGGGAAGCAGCCACTGAAACTGTATTTCCTGCTCTCTCTCTTTCTCTCTCTGTAGAAACAGACTCGAAGAAGAGGCGACGATCTCTGTCCAGCGTCTTAAACAGTCACAGTGTAGATTAGTGAGAAGTCGCTGATACCAGAACTGACAGACACTGTAGGAAGAAAGTTCTTCTCATTCTCACTTAATATCTTTGTCAGTAGTTTGCTCTAAAGTGAAATTATTTTCTAATAAAACATATGGAACCATAATCTGCATTTGTGTGCATCTGTGAAACCACCGGCAGACATCATCATGTCATTTCCGTTAGTCAGAGGCAGACTAGTGGTTTTTCTGGAAAAAAAATCTGAATTTCTGAATTTATTAATAATATTAAAAACCAAAAACAGAAAAACTCAAACCAAAACCTGATGCCAGTAACTTGTTACGGTTCTGAACTGAAAACTAAATCCACTGAATCTGAATCTGAATCTTGACCAGTTCAGTTCAGACTGAGAATACACACATGTTGGGAAATTTAGTTTTTCTCTAAATAAACTGCAGGTCAGTTTACAGGAGGGAAACTGTAAATTCATGTGTCCAGCTGTTTGAGCAGCTGGAGATGAGAGAATGAAAAAATCCACCCGAGAGAGTCGGGCTTTATCACATCATCATCTTCGTCATCCTCATCCTCCCTGCTCAGACTGAAAGCTGAAGGCTTGTCTCCTCTCTTTCACAGCGGTGGACTGTGGGAGTCCAAAGGCGGTCAACATGGCCGATGTGGTGTTTGGTAACCATGACAACAGCACCCTGTTTGGATCGACTGTCCACTACATCTGCAGAGAGGACACCTTTCACCTGAACACCAGCAACAGTAAGACAATCGGTATTATCATTAAACATTATTAATAGCAGTGGAACTGTTGTACTGTGTTTTAGCAAACACATAGTTATCACATCACTTCAGGCTCAGATGAAGAAATAAAAATATGTATCCAGCCTATTAAACATCATAGGATAATAAATTTACAGCCTTACAGCTGTTTGTGCGTCTGTGTTGTAGGTTCATACACCTGCAGTCAGGACGGAGAATGGACGAATTCAGAAGCAGGAACCAAACTGCCGAGCTGTCTGCCAGGTACCTGTTCTCTGTCCCCCATATGATGTCATCACATGGACATGATTATTCATTACATGCAATAAATTCAACAATTTCTCTGAGGACTCTGAATATGTCTCCGTCCAGCCTGCGGCCGGCCAGCCCGCTCTCTCCCCCCGCAGGTGAAGCGGATTGTGGGCGGTCGGAGCGCCGAGCCCGGCCTGTTTCCGTGGCACGTTTTGCTCGGTGTGGAGGATCTGTCCCGGGTCCCAGAGGACCGCTGGTTTGGCTCCGGGGCCCTGCTGTCCGACTCCTGGGTCCTCACAGCAGCCCACGTCCTGAGGTCCCAGAGGAGGGACACCAGCATCGTTCCCGTGGCCCCCGAACATGTCCAGGTCAGAGACGGACTTCGACACGCAAACAAACCCCAGTGTGAATAAAGAGATGATTCATTTATTTGCAGCTTTTTTGCTGGTTGCAAATAAAATCTCTCTGACTGTGTCTCTTCATCTTCCAGATCTTCCTCGGTCTCCATGACACCCGAGACAAACATCTGGCAACCAGCCGCTCGGTGGAGGAGATCTTCCTCCATCCAGACTTCCAGCCCAACAACTACAACAACGACATCGCCCTGCTGAAGCTGAGGGACCGGGTGGAGTTTAACAAAGTCATCCGTCCAGTCTGCCTCCCACCAGCTCACCACAAGGTAAGCTGGTGGGAGGCAGCTTACTGTCTGGAGCGGGAGGACATGAGGAAGGCGTCTTTGAAATGTTGCAACATGTTTAGAGACTCAGGACATTTTGTAAAGAGACGTCATTGAAGAAAAACGTGGACGTTTTAGGAAAGTGAGGACACAAAAGCAAAGTGAGGACAGTTTTTAAGAGTTAGGACTGGTTCAGTTTGAACCAGAACAAGTGAGGACATTTTTGAAAGACGAAGACCTTTTACAGTTTAAGTTTTTTTTGAAAATTGAGGACATCTTTTTGTAAACACAAATAGTTTGAACTGACCACAGGTTGACCTTTGACCTCTTTTTCATTGTCAGGGCGACCCCTCCACACCTGTCCCCAACTCTCTGGGTGTAGTTGCCGGTTGGGGGATCTCCAACCCCAACGTCTCTTCCTCCTCCGGCGACCCCTCCTCGCTGGCCACTGACCTCGGGGTGACCTCTGACCTCCTGCAGTACGTGAAGCTACCGGTGGTTTCTCAGGACGAGTGTCAGGAAAGCTACACCTCGCGCTCCGTCAGCTACAACATCACCGACAACATGTTCTGTGCCGGCTTTTTCGAGGGGGGGAGGGACACCTGCCTTGGGGACAGCGGGGGGGCATTTGTGATGGAGAACGAGGTCAGCCGGAGGTGGGTGGCGTTTGGGTTGGTGTCCTGGGGGGGGCCGGAGGAGTGTGGGAGTCAGAGGGTGTACGGCGTCTATACCCGTGTGGCTAAATATGTGGAGTGGATACAGAAGCACCTTCAGACGCCCCCCCGGGAGTGAGACACATATCACAGCTACAGCTCAGACTGAATGAGGACGTCCTCTGGTCGTCAGTCCAACGGCCAACACGCAGTTTGGTAAGAACATCCACAGGGTGTCTTTCTGAGACTAAACACAAACGTGTGTTGGGTCATTTTCATATTCTCATCTTTCTTTGACCTTTTTTTTTTTTTATTCGACCAAGAAAGTTCCGGCTGTCAGACCGAATCTGAAGCTGAGGTCTGTCCAGCTTTCTGTGTGTGAAGCTCCTCTCACCTGCTGGACTTAATATTTTCTGCTGCTACAGGAGAACGAAATCTCCTAGAAAACTGTTGAAATCTGAAATCTGTGAGACAAGTTACATTTTATTAAAGCTTTACCAATTTTAATGGAGGTTTACTACAACCGAAATATGCCCTGTGCTGCTGTATTATGTGGGACAAATGATCAGATTCAGAATATTCAACACTCATTTAGCTCGCACGAGAAATGAGCGTTAAGACGTTCTGTGTGTTATCACAAACACTCCTGAATGGAAACCTACAATAATTCACTCCTCTCTGTCCCAGAATCCTTTGTCATGGCCCTGTGTTTTCTGCCGATGTTTCTGCCTGTGGACTGTCAGGATGGAGACGTAGGTCCGTGTCTCCATCCACAATCACGCTTCTCGGCAACTACAATTCAGACTGTTCGCAAATCTGTTTTCATTCCTTTTCTCCAGGGGATGAACTCTTTCAGCTTTACTTACCTCACGATCTCTCATCTAGCGCCACCCTGAGGACGGAAAATGTTGTTTGTTCTGACTGTGGCTGAAAGCTGCGGCATGTAGGGGAATCATCATTTGCAGACAAGATGATGAGACAGACATTCAAATGATAATTTTCAATCAAACTGTGGATTGACAAGAAGAAATGAGACTCATGTGACAGTCTGGTTTTAATGTACATGTATTAATATTGTGCTGTACCATCTCTCCACTGGTGTGTATCCTCACGTTGTTTTAACTACTGTTATAACCTTATATTTTACACTCGTGTGTATGAATTATACAAAAAGCCTCAATGAACTGAAATAAACACTTTTGGCAAATAAATGTTGGAACTTGGAGTTGCTTAGTCACGTGATCACGTGGCTGAAATCAGCATCATCTACAGACATCGGGATTAAAACAGAAAGCAAACAAATGGCTCAAAAACTTCACTGCCACTCAAACGAGAAAGAGGGATAAAGTTCAAAGTAACGCGTAGTAAAAGTTCGTTTGTGAGGAAATCGAATAATCTGATTGTTCAGGACAGTTTGACATTAACACACAAACCCACTGCTGGTGTAATAATTTTCTGCATCCTTATTTGAGACCAGACAACAAACCTAAAACCTGAATCTGCTGGTGAGGAAAGCAGGATAACTGACACGTCCATTGTCCTACAATAAATGCATTTAACTATAGGTCCGCCACCCAGATGTCCGAACCCAGATTTGAGCCTGAAGCTTTGCAGATGGTCGAACGTCAACTCCAAAACCTGTGGCTCTGTTTGTGCACTCAGACGTGTCCAATCATGTTTTTCGGCACTTGTGGTGATTTTGGACCGTAAACCAATGGTTACCTGAGTCATAGCGAGTCATGGGCGGCCTTCGGTACCAGGTGATGTCACTCTGACCAGGTGCTGTCATCACTTGTGACTAAAGACCGGCCAATTGCACAGGGTCAGTTCAGTACCTGTTTGTCACCAGCAGATGTCAGACTTTACACAGACGAGGGGTTGATCAACGCAGCAGGCTCACTTCTCCTCTGAGGTGATGAAGACGATGGTGGTGATGATGATGATCCTCTGTACAGTCATTCAGAGGTCGAGTCCTCCTGTCTGTCAAATCGGGGCCTGTGTTCTGAACCACCTGCTAACGACCTGGTAATGGAATAATTCGTATGTTAGTAGGTGGTTCCAAACACAGCCAATGTCTTCATCAGTCTTCATCTCTCAGCTCTTTGTTCCATTCAGATCCTGTCTCTCCATGGTGTCTCTGATCCACGTTAGGAAGTTCCCTAGTCGGGCATAAACGCCGTATTTCCCCTTAGCGGCGCATTTCTCCCCCCAGCTGACGACTCCAGTCAGAAACCAGGTCCCTCTGTAGTTCACCATGAAGGGCCCTCCGCTGTCTCCACTGCAGGCGTCCACACTGGCCTCCAGGTAACCTGCACAGAACATGTTGTCTGTGATCACCTGCAGGAGACACAGGAGGTTAAAGACAGGCTGGAGGTAACGTCGGGTTTAGTGACAACAAGAGGAGACTTGCGTTTATATGTAACACATGCTCAGGTGGAGGTGATCACCTGTTCAGTGGAAGCGGTGCAGGCTTCGTAGCTGACCACTGGGAGCGCCACCTTCCTCAAGAACCGGGAAGACATGCCCAAGTACTGAGTGAGCCCCCAGCCCGTCACCACCCCATGGTTATCCTCCTGAACACAAACACCGTCAGATATGCAGGTCTGTTCGTCCACACACACACACACACATATTTATTCAGATGTAAACGGTCTGTGCGTTGAATGAAGTTACCCTCAGCAGGTATTTGGACAGGTGGGTGTCGGGCAGACAGGCGGGGATGGCGGTGGGGCCCCTGAGGACGGGCCGGGCGAGGTAGACCAGAGCAATGTCGCTGTCAAAGGTGAAGGAGTGGAAGTGAGGATGAACGAAGACCTTCTGAACCTTTATCACCTGTTCATCTGGATCAAGCCGCCGCTTATCATAGTCTCCTACACACACACACACACACACACACACACACACACACACACACACACACACACACACACACACACACAGAAACAGACTATACTGTGTTAATATAAATTATTAAGCTTCATCACACTGTCAGACATCCGGACATCATGAGTAAAGGCCTTTTAACAGCCTTTAAAATCTCTTAATATTTTTCTTTCACTTCCAACTATTTTTTTATTTCCTGTATTCACATGGAGATGAATAAATTAAATAATTTATGCTTCAACATTCAATTCAAGTGTCTTTTAATTATTATAGCTTTTTTTTAATTTTAAGTGGAATATTTTAATTACTAGTGTTTGGTTTCAAGCTCCGGAGAGAGCCACTGTTGGTGGTTCTGGGGGAAAAAATATGTATTGCTAATAATAATAATAATATTTATTGCAGCTGCAGAACACCGAACCAGCTGAACCTGCATGTCATCACAGGTGGTAATCAATAATCAAAGAAATCTACTCAGAGGAAAAATCTCATCTGTGTCACCTGAGATACAGGTACACCTGTGTTGACTCTTGTACTCATGTTAAGATCCTGTGTTATTTTGCCTGTGGCTACAACATTAAGGTAACTAATAAATGTGTAGGTTTGTCTACAGATGCTGTCACTGTATAAACAGACCCGAGAACAGAGAGGTGGGGGAGGGGGATAAGGAGTGGTGGGGTTTCTGTCCTCAATAATCAGTTAAAAAAATAAAATTAAATAAATGTGTTGTTAACAGTGATGAATGAAATACACACACACACAATTAATATATATCCACACACACACACACACAGGTGTCATCACCTATAGTAACGTGGTCTGCAGACTCTTCAAAGCAGTGAGCAGCAGAGACGACCCAACGGTCAGAAACCAGAGTCCCGCCACAGAAACCGTAACCATCAGACCTGCGGATCAGAACCTGAACACACACACACACACACACACACACACACACACACACACACACACACACACACACACACACACACACAC
>JBBMJY010000026.1:3278140-3292100 GCA_037833715.1 Toxotes lorentzi
ACACACACACACACACACACACACACACACACACACACACACACACACACACGCACACACACACACACACACACACAAATGAATTAGTTAAACCTGCAGTAACTGATTTTTCATTTCATTTATCAGTCCTCCAAAGCATCTGTCACAACACTGGTCTGAGGAGCACTGAGAAGGTCACACACACATTTCTATGGTCCCGGGTTTGCCTCACACTAGGGTTGGGCGGTAATAAGATGTGTGTGTGTGTGTGTATGTGGTGTATGTGCATGTGGTTTGCTCAGCACAGCTGGTTGTACAGTCTAACGGCAGCAGGAAGGAAGCACCTGCGATAACGCTCCTTCACTGACTGCAGCGTCTCACTGAAGGAGCTGCTCGGTGCTGTCAGTGTGTCCTGTATTAAGGTAATAAGGTAATAAGGTAAACCGCGGGGTCTTAAAAACAGCAACGGTATCAGTTTCAATACCGTCAGTAAAAATAAATGCAATGCACTTATATAGGAGATAAGGATTATATATTAAACATAATTTATTTAATGTCTTGTGTGGTTGAATTTTCAGTTTTACTTCAGTAGTATAATATGTTTTACTTTAGGAGACGTTTGATAAAGTTTATGAACGTGACGTCATTACGTGACAGCGCAGAGAAGAGAGAGGGAGAAAGAGAGAGGGAGAAAGATGGCTAGTCACACAACAAGTAGCTAATAATTTTTTTCTTGTGCTTAAAATGATAAATGATATACAGGATATATAAGAGTGATATCAAAGCATATCAATTTAGAATCTTTTTATTGAAAAGTATTGGCTGTATCAAATAAAATAAGTGCCGTCAACTGACTCCCATGCGTAACTTCTAAAATAAATATTGCACAAAGCTGCGCTCTTTTAACATGAATATAAAGAAAGTATTCTCAGATAAAACAATCTGCAAACAAAAAACACATCTGGACTGGCTCATACCATTTTAATAACGGGGCGTGCTGCCAACTTGAAATAAAACAAGACTTTTTTGATGCATTTTTGCTGCAGTGAATTGTAGGCTACAGCATCTAAATTAAAATCAAACGTGTGCAGTGTCTCTCCACAACTTGCACAACTTGAAATCTCTAATGAGAAATTCTCCTGCTGTTGAGAAGTTCAAGCCTCCATAATCACGGAGAAGCGATGGCGTCTTGTTGCGCACTATGTGGCATCTATGAACGGGGCTGTAGCTGCAACCGACTTGTCCTCACTTGTAATTTTCTTTGATTCAAAATTCAAATTGTACTTGTAGGGGATATTTTCACCTGACATTTTCACCGGCGGGGTTATAAAATACAGGCAGATTTGAACGGAGACCCAGGTCACGGTAATACCATATACCGGGGTAAAATGTGGAGGAGGTTTGACGGTATGAAAATTTGGATACCGCCCACTCTACCTCACAACTTAATTTACTGACAAACAGACTACTGATCAGGCTTTAGATCTGGTTTAGGTTTCCGAGTCTCAGATCCTCAGACAGGACTCTTCATTAGGATTAAAGGTGTCCCGGTTTTTACAGATCTGAACACATTACCTGAAGGTCTGAAGGCGTCATAAGAATAATGCATTAAAACCTTTTTTATTAATGTTAGCACACTGTTTTAACATGTCTTATAAGTTCAATTATAAGACAAGTTAAAAAGCTTTTATTTTGTTCTTCCCCTGCCTCAGATAGGTTTCTTTAAACTGTGTAATGATTTCCTTTAGTTTTGTCTCCCTCACCTGCCAGGGACTCCCTCCTTGCTGCTCCAGGACTCCACCCACAATACGCGTTGTCGCCCCCTCACCTTCTTCCGCTCCTTCCCCATCCTCTTCTCCATCTTCACTTCCCACTCTCTCCTCCTCCCTTAGTGCAGTGCCATTTCTTCTTCTTCGAATGACTGTCACATTCCCTGTAGTCCTTTCCTCCTCTGTCTCTGTTATGTTCAGTTTAGTGTCCCAGGCCCAGCTGTCTGTGATGTTGTTGTCCGTCTCCACGGTGACATTGTCCAGCTCCACGGTGACATTGTCCAGCTCAGAGCGATCCCACAGAGAGCGAACTCGGTGCAACGCCTCCAACTTCTGACGACCGCACGGGAAGGACACTGTGAAAATATTTAGTTCCTATATTTTGTTAAATAAAGAATGAGCTCTATCATCCCTCATCATTCAGGCTCATCATGTTCAGTGTGACAGTGAGTAGTGACACCCAGTATGAGGGATGCCTGGACCCAGTCGGCCGCGGGTCAGAGAGGGCCTTTATTTATTTATTTAACTTGGGATTCAGCCGAATACCTGCTGATAAATTCAAGTGGAGACTGAATGTTTGCAGGTATAAGGTGGGTCTGAGCCTCCCTGCACAGCGACCCCCAGGTATTTGATGCCATTGCTGGTCCAGGAACAGTTTCGAACCTGAAACATGGTCCAGGGGCAGTGTGGGGTTAAGGAGAGGGGCTTCTAATTTCAGCCAGTGAGTTTTGTAACCTGACAGGTGAAAGAATGTATCTATAATTTAAATGCTCAGGCTCAGAAACAAAAATGAGAATCTGCGTACAGCATGAGCTTGTGCAGTGGTTGGCCGGGTAGTATGACGTGCGGTAGTTATTTTAGTAACAGTACTACTCTGGTGTTACCAGTCTGGGAGCAGCTCTGTCCGTCAGGCTCCAGTTTGAATCCATCAGCGCAGCCACACTGAACTCCAGCTCCACCTGTCAGGTCTCTACAGTACTGCAAGCAGCCTCCGTTCCTGTAGCGACACTCCAACACCACTAAACACAGTACAAATACAATCATTACCATAACATCAATATGATATGACAAGGTTATTGATTCTCTGGTGTACTGATGTTCAGCTTATTTTATCTGTATCTAATTAAAATTACTTTCAATTTTTAGTAATTTATTAATTTGTGATGATCTGGGGAGATTTCAAATATTTACTATAAAATAAAAGACCAGGTGCTCAACATCCACCAGATGAAATTTACCTGTGAGACAAGACTGAGCGTGATGATCAGGTGATGTTTACCTGATTCGCAGGTCTTGCCGTGGTACAGAGGAGGACAGAGACACATGAAGTCCTCCCGGTCCACAGTGCAGATCCCTCCGTTCAGACAGGGCTTGGTCCGACAGGGGTTCAAATCTACAACACACAGGAGAGACACTCGAACACAACACGACTCATTCATGCAGGTAGAGTGATGTTGTCAGGTAAACTGCTTGTTTTGATTTCATCAAAGTGAAGTTTAAATTATCCAAATCTGGTTTAAGTAAATTCAGATGAGTTGAAATACTTTCAGATTAGATTTAAATGAATCAAACACATTTATATTTGTTAGAGTCAGGTCTGAAGTGAAGGGACCGAATATCTCAGCTATAAAAGAATTATCGTCTGACCATGATGATGAGACAAATTCCATCTGCTCATGAAGACCGTGTAATGTGATAGAAAGCTCCAGAAGAGCAGAACAGCTAACAGCTGCTGGCTCGTGTGGTAATATTGGTGTGGGTAAAATGCAGAGAAGCTCAGATGAGGTTTAATAAATTCACATATGGACCTGAATCTTTACATTCAGACGTCAGTGGCAGAGGAAGCAGAAAAGTTAATATGAATCATCTTTCAGCTTCATCATGATGATGATGATGGTGTACTCACTTGTGTATCTGTACCAAAACTCCAGCTGTTGGACAAAAAAACACTGAGAGTTAAACATCTGCAGCACAGGAGCTAATGGGCTATCAGGCTGCTGGCTTCTTTATGTGTGCGTTCTATAATTTTTTTGTATTTCCAAAGCAAACGTGAGTTTTGTTTGTTTTGTTGGACAGAACAAAAAGATTAACCCTGCTCCGACGCCCCAATCAAGACAACAACTTCCACAAATAATGACAAACAACACAGAACAACTGTCGGTCCCATGGAAGACAAGGAGACTCCCTCTAACGCAACACACAGCCCAAAAAGGAGACTGACTAAAACCTCCTTTTTTCCAAAGGAGGAGTCTTCAGTAATTCATTTAGCTTAAACATGGAGAGTTGGACTTAATACAAATCGTGGATTTGAAGCAAGGTAAATGTTTGAGTGCATTTCTGATCTGACTGGGTTCAGAGAAATATGAACCTATAACATTAAAGCCTCTGTCAGACTTTTGTATCCCCTGGGACCCCGTCTGTGTTTTTAGTGACCTCCTGTAAAGTCCCGACCCTCAGTTCGGACCATGGTGGTGGTTCGTACCGTCTTCTCTTTGGTCTGGAAGATCTCCGCAGCCTCCTCCTGAGAGCAGCTCTCCTCGTAGCACTCCCTCTCCAGGTTTCCTGGTAACATCTCCTCCAGGAGGAAGGAGTTGGCTCGACGCCTCCTGGAGGAGGAGGGCGAGCGGAGGATCTGACCTGCCAAAGTCTGATCCAGGAATACTGAGTGGTGGAAAAAAGATATTACTGTCAAATAATAATAACAAGAATTTAAAGTACAGTGGATTGAAAGAGGGCCATCTTTGTTTAGGATGTGTTTGATGATGGCCTCTCTAAGGATTGTCTTTTCAGGGCCAGGGAAATTCACAACCCCTGGAACTAAATCCTCTCCAGACGTGGTTTATACAGACAGGTGCCAACCCTCACTGATGTGAACGCAGTGGACAAAATAATAGAAACACCTGTCTGTATAACAGTACATGATTCAACAGCAGGACAGACCTGAAGACTGAAACTGAAGACCAGAACTTTCATGGGGGAGGATTTATTTCAGGACTATAGATCAGACTGACTCAGTCTGAGTTGCTGTTTCCAAATACTGCCAACTGACACACTCACACACACACATATGTACACTACATATAAGAGAAAGAGGGGACAACAAAGTACAATAAACAATACAACAAATACTCCAACTGATACTGCTGCTGTTTACATTATTATGTTGATCCCTCTGTTTGATTTATACAGACGTCAGCAGGTCCATGATCTACCTGTCCTTCATCCGACTTTTTACCGATCTGTCAGACTACTTGTCTGTCAGTCTCACCTGTACACTGAGCGAGCTCAGAGCAGACCAGCAGGGCACTGACAGTCAGAGTCAGAGCCGTGGACGGCAGCGGCATCTTTCTGTCTGTGGATGAACAGTCGACAAGCTGACCGAAATGTGTTTCCGTCGCTCGTGTTCTCCTCAGGATGAACTGTAATGACAGGCGACCATCATTATATTACCATACTAACTGCTCACATGGTGACAGGATAGCTGCTGCATGCTAACTGCAAATGTTATAGCGTCTCAGTGTGTAAACATTAAAGCTGCTGTCTCCTACCGTCTCCTGTAGTCTCCTCTTGCCTGAGGACAGACAGCGCCTGGTTGGAGCTAAAATGGAGGACAGAGACAAAGTTGATCAATTGATCTTTAACCTGAATTCAAATATTGACACACAGACGTTACTTCAACTGCTCAGTGGGCACAGTCTGAGTGAATAACTATTGAGATCACAAACCTTTACAGGAACTGATGAGGTGCTCAGGTCCTGGCACCTTCTGATGATCCTGAGAGATAAAACTGATGTTGATATCGAGGAGTTTCCTTTCTTTTACCAGCTGCAGCTTTAAACTGATGCTGCATTTTCCTCCATAATCCACTCAGAAAACCCATCAAGCCTCTAATCAATCTGGTAAACCTATTAAATATCTGAATACTGAATAAGAAGTGAATTTAAATCTCATTAATTGTCATCTGAAAAAAAAAAAAAAAACATAAACCAAAATGTTTTAATCTTAACACCTTAAACTCATCACTAATGGATCTATCAAATATTTACAATTAATATGTAATTAAGGGGAAAGAATGAACTTTGTTAATTGGGGCTCTGAAATGAAGGCATATTTAAAGAGCTTGGTTTTTCGAATTAATAGACAAATGAAGGCTCTGTGATTACCAAACACACTGACTTAGATCTAAGTATTGTGTTTTCAGGGGTAAATTAAGGATTAATTAAAGGCATTTATGAATCAAAGACCAGTATTCCCTCTCTTTTAGCTCTGTTTTTGGTCTCTACCAACTCCTGAGGTAAAAATCTGGCTCTTCAGCTGTTACGTAATCCAAAATCCAATCAAAACTAGGAGCTAAAAGAGGCTGAAAAGCTCCACAGAGCTGCAAGGAAGAAAAAGCTGTTTGTACAGTGGAGACAACGACTTTATTTCTTACAGATGTTTGGATGTTTCACTTTACATGACACAATGTATTTACACTGACAGCCCTGCAGGGGGCATATGTACAAACAGAGGTATGACAGCATACAGTATCATTGTTAATGCATAAATTATCTAATAAATACACAGGATGGATCAAACGACCACTTCATGGCAGAAACACAGGTTTACTGTGGGTGTTTACTATGTAGGACAAACAGCAGAGGATGAACCTCAGTCCTCGAGCAAGGCACTCGGTCACTGATGTGTTCTCACCAAAACATCTGTTAATGGTCAGAAAATGTAAATATGGTCTGACTGCTGCAGACTGCCATGGGAGGCTAACAAGTGTTAGCACACCACGAGTTATATCTATACAAATTTTGAACTTCACACCTGTCAAACTCCTGCATGGTCTCTCCAGTAAGATCAAAGTCACAAAGTGCTAACCACACATTTCTGCTGCAGTGACGTTAGCATTTCAGGACCATGAAACAATGTTAAGATCATGTAGTTGTTTGACATGCAAAGTTTCTAAAACTAAAATATCAGCTTCGTACTGAGCCTCAAGGTCCTGAGGGCATTTTTTTTTTTAGATAACTTTGGCAAACAAGATATGGATCTTCTGTGAGCAAGATACAAACCTTGTAAGAACAATATCTTGATCCACGATGTGATAATCTCTTCAGATTATCACATTAACAAGATGAAAACCAGCAGCATAACTCAAGACAATAACTCGTCTGTCTTGTCTTGATTTAAGAACAAGAAATAGCTCTTCTGCAAGCAAGACACAACGTTTGCAGCAACAAACCTTGATCCATGATGTGAGCTTATCTTATCTTGTTCAGACATGATTGAGTGACACACTTGATACATCAAGATGATGGATGCACAAGTAAATAAATGAACGGACAAACTTTTGAGCAGATGATATGATCCACATAACTTGTGTACGAGTTCATTAAGTATCTAATCTTTTGGGGCTTTATAATGTGTATCATCATCATCTTGTGTGCATAAATAAAACTGAAATCCAATCACTCGAATGAAATCATGGTAACATTGGTTAGCAGCTCTCACTATTGGACTCATTTTCAGTAACAAAACATCAGAGTCCTTCTGAGTCTTGTCTTGCAGTTTAGGAAAGACAGTGAGGGTTAAGTCATGAGGCACAGAGACTGAAGGCAGCGGCTGCTTCTATAAAATTAAATATAGTTCCTGCATGTCTAACACTGAACGGAGTGAGCAGAGTGAAGCTGAGGTCTGACTTCCAGATATGTGATCAATGGGAGATTTAAGGCATCATTTGATAAAGTTTGGTTTCATCTCAATATGACCAGAGTCCAACTGTAAGTTTCAGTTTTCTCCTGTAAATCCTGTAAACACAAAATCACTGCTGATCAAGTTTTACCCTGATTCCTGAAAACACACCTGGATCCATCACAGATTTTCTTCCTTTGCACATTAAAGGGCGTTTCTGACATTTGAGGTTTTGATCTGGCTGCTTCATAACATGAAACAACCTGATACACATGGCAGGGTTTACCATCAAAATCAATACACTGTTATGACATTAAACACAACACAAAATGATCTTACATTTAATAAATGTGGCTGGTTTTTAGGTTGTTCTGTACATGCTAAACCGGATCAGGGTGGCCCACCACGTCTACTATCAGAAACCCTGCATTTTCCTTTTCACAGAGTCCAGGTTTTTGTTTTGGTTAAGATGATGCTTTTAGTCGAGGAAAATGACACTTAACTTTTCATTAAAAAAAAGCGAAATCTGAAACAAACGTCCATCTCAAGATGGAAGTGAACTGTCAAAAACCCACAACGGCGTCAAACAGACGCAGCAAAACTGGAGGAGTTGAGAATGGTGAAGATTTACTGGATAAAACGATTTATTAACCGTCACTGCTGAATGTTCTATGGCCACTTCATCAACTTCTCATATCAGCTGTAGTTAAGGCTATTAAAAACACAAGGAAATCCCCAAGTCAGACCCAGATCAGGTCACTGGACTCAGAGCGATCAGTCCACCAAAGCTCAGAAAAACTGGTTCATCTCAACGGGTCTGATATACTGATATACAGGACAAATCTGAAAAAGTGTTTTCTGTGATTTCTACACCAACAAGTCAAAATATGAAAATACGTCTGTTTGTGTCCCTGAAATGGTTCTGGACCCTGGACCCTGGGCACTGGACCCTGCTGGTTTGAAGGAAACTCCTAATTTTTCTAGTTGAGACATAAAATCGACACCAGATAACAAACCTGCAGACAGACAGGCAGAGAGAGGGAGGAAGAGAGAGAGAGACAGAAACAGTAAAACAGTAAAATCAGACAGGAAACGCAGCTTGTTTTCATCGACTGATCCGATTGTTGCTAAAGAGCCTCGGTCAGACCATCTGATGGGCTCGGGAGCGTCTCTCCTGACGTCCCCTCGTCAATTTTTACCACATCCTGTTTTTTAAAAACACCAACTGAACGGAACTGAACATCAACTGCGCTTTACAGAAGAAATAAATATGTTTTAGTATGAAACTCTGTCAGTCCTTAAGTCAGTTCTCTGTGATCCTGCATCCATCTGCACAGCAGGAGGGACAACATCTCTACACTGTCAGGTGTCTGTCCCGTCAGGTGTTCCACACTTTGTTTCATGAAGTCACTGTGTTCCTGTTTGGCAGACTGGGGACATAAAACAGTTCTAGTAAATTTTCCTCTCAAGTCTCTGAGCTGCTGAAATGTCTAAAAGTTTAAAGGGTTCTGCTGCATCCTGATCAGGTGAGCCCGAGATAAAAAAGTCCGATGGCAGGTAGATCAAAGAAAGCCAAGACCAACCGGCCCAGTGGTGGCTTATATCTGGCATGTCATGTCTGTTTTTGGAGTCATGTCAGACTCACGATCAATGTGGTGATGCACCAGAATCCTGCAAGAGAGGAGCTGGTCCTCAATCCTAATCCAGCATCATCCACGTGTCCAAAAATATTCTGGCAGTCAGACTTGGGTCAGATCACAGCAGAGAGATGACATTAAGCAACAACTGACCCGACTGCCTGATCCAGGGTCAGTTTTAAGTTTTATAATGAGGGCAGGAAATCAGCAAAACTGTCCAGGAGTCTTAGAGTTACTGCTGAGGGTTTTAGGGCCAACGCTAAAAAAAAAAATCTCCATCTTAACAGTTTATCAATCCTTTCACTGAGTCCTACGTTCTGCCACTGGATTCAGGCATTAAATGAACATGTAGCTGCTGTGTGGTCGTTTTAAATCTTTTTTGAAATAATTCTCTCACATCAGACTGCCTGTGTTGGTTTAATTTGATTTTAAATTTACTGCAGCCTTCTTACAGAAAGTCTTTTGTCAAAAGCTGTGACTGAAAACAAAAAGATTCACACACTCGGTCCCTTTAAAAACTGTATTTCAACCATGTGACCAAACAAACCTACCCAGGAGCAGCTGGAATCACCTCTCCCCATTCAGCTGATTCTTCTCTCCCGGTTAAGCTTTTATACGCCTCAGTAGTCGATGTAATGATCTGATCATTGCTTCTCAGGCATTTTTACTGTTTTAGTCTTTTATCTTTCGTAGGTCAGGTCAGCAAGAAAAAGAACCAGCAGTGAGAGAAGTGTTAAACTGTTACGATGGAGATTATTTTTTACAGTGTACAGTGACTCGTGCGGATGTGGACTGGCCACCGATGTCAGACGTTGATCTGATCTGTCAGCCATGTTGTCTCAGCTCCGTCTGTATATGGCTCTTGTGCAGCCCTTTAATTGTCTGTAGGCAGAAGAACTACAGCCTCACCCTCCACATCCTGGATGCTGATTGGCTGGTGGGTGAGATGACAAGGCACGAGTGGATCATCTGATTGGTTCTTTCTTTTTCCAGGTGGTCTCTGTGTAACAGGAGATCTGGTCAGTTTTTTGAGAACCAGCGCCCTGCACAGACAAAACAAGTCCTGGTCCTGGTCCAATCACAGTGGGTCTTCATGTACATGGACCTGACGGTGGTTCAGGGTCAGACGTCAGAGGTCAGGTCAGGTGGATGAGGTGGTTGGTAGCAGCAGAGGTAGGAGGAGAGTAGGCAGTGGTCACTAAAACAGCAACATGGAGTCAGATCAGTAAACTGAGACCAGGATCAGATCTGGGTTTGGCCCTGACATAACTGGACCTTTAACTACAGCTCCAATCATAGTGTTTATGTTTTCCACCAAAGCTACTTGCTAATCGACAGACGCTCATATTGCTGCTGTTCTCTGCTGTTCTGTTCAGGTCTGTTTGGTCCAGAAGAGTCTAGATCAGCTCTAATTGTCCTCAAGTCTATTCAAACCTTAATTTGTAGGGTTTTCACAGATCTGTAGCTGTATCTTATCTGGACTCTGCTGACACTGTCAATACAAGATGAATATGGATGCATGTGATAAAAACAATCCTGGACCAGCAGAGACAGATCCTGCAGACTGACTGACCTGGCGGCAGTCAGGCCTCGCTGGCACTGCTGTTCCTGTTCAGCTCTCTGATGCCCTGCAGGATCCTCTTCATATGACCCACCTTCGTCACCCCCAGGTCCTAACGCACAAACACACACACACCATTATCAAACAGCAGACAACAAGACAGAGACACATCCTTCAACGCAACATCCGTCCAGCATGCAGTCAGTCCTCCATGCAGTAGAGTGAGTTAGCTGTTAACGCTGAGAACCGGCGGCGGTACCTTCAGGTCCCTCCTCTCCAGGTGGATGAGTTCAGCTCCGCGGACGTCATGTCCGATAAAGATGTCCTTATACTCAGTGAGACACAGGAAGTCCAGCCACGCCCCCACCTCCTCTGTCCCCCACTGGTGAACTGAGACACCAACAGGAAGTGATTCAGACAGACAGGAAACACCTCACCGTAGAGAAACGAAGGACACCCCAAGCAGTGATTAGCCAGAGACCACGGAGAGAGAGAGGGGGAGGGAGAGCGAGCTTACCTGGCAGTGAGAGAGTCGCACAGGTCTCCTTGTTCTTGTTGTTTTTGTCCTTCTTGAACTTTGGGACGAGACGAAACTTGGCGCTCCGACTGCGCTTTGAAAAGTCCGTCAGAGGACCCTGAAGACACGGAGACAGGCAGAGAGACAGGGAGACAGAGAGACCAGACCTGTCAGCCATGGTTGCATTGAGCTGAACCCAGACAGACCAGCTCAGCCACCTCTTGTTGTTTTGTGTTCTAGTGCCACCTAGCTGCAGCGCTCAGAGTTTACCGCTGACTCCAGGACACGATGTGTGTTTGCCTGGACCATGTCTTGGGCCTTACACAAATAAACAAAACAAATACTCCTGAGCTCCTGAGTTCTGCTGGAAGAGTAGGAAAGTTGTCAGCACTGCCTCCAGCATTGATGACAACTTTCCTACTATCTATGCCCTTTACTTCTCTCACATTGGCGACAGATCCCAAAAAGAAACCTTCGAAACAGTAGCTGATGCCTGGGCAAATCCCAGATATGCTGACGACTCGGGATGAAAATGGGTCTAAAATACTTTGGTTGTGAGCAGCATGTGCTACTGTATTTAAGAAGTGCTGAGAGAGTCACGGTTTACCTCGTGGTCTGAGGGGTCGATGACGGGACACAACCAGGGAACATCAGTCAGCCGACGGAGCTGCTGAGCCACAGAGTTCAGAGCCGCATTCAACTGCTCCTGCTGAGGAGGATCCAACTGCTGCAGACACACAGACCAGGGACCAGGACATAAAGACTTAAGGGAGACATAATTTAAAATAATCTGACAGGTCTGGGAAAAAAACAAGAGTTCAGAGATATGTCTGTGCAAATTCTCATTCTTCCAGGTCATCGTATCCTTAGGACAAGAGTTCAGAGCATTATCAACACTTTGTAGGAATATCCAGTCTCATTCTCAGACTGACTTTAAAATTTAGTGTTTTTCAGTAATAATATGTGAAGGCCAAGAATAAAATTGACCACAAACAATCTTTATCTGTTCAAATATCCACAGACAGAAACGGGATTTAAAAGAGAAACCACAGACAGTTACCATGGACATCTTTCCGGCCAGGAGCAGTTCAGTCTCACTCAGCAAAGCTTTGACGTTACTGACCATGTGAACCACCACACTGCAGCTCAGAGCCTGAACACAGACACAGACAGAAACGGTCACTTTATACAGCTCAGCAATGCCAGGATTTTATCAGGAGGACATGTGAAGTACAGAAACAGTATGGGCAGAAAAGCAGAGACCAGGACGGGACAACAGATATCATGAGAGGACAGTTAAGATCAGGACAGGACAGCAGAGCCCATAATTGTTTGTCTCGTACCCCGGAGCTCTTGGAGTTGGCGTAGACCACGTCCATGGCCTTTGAGCTGGCGTTGACGGCATGAGCCAGTTCCTGTTCCATACTGTGGTGAGACTGAGCAACCTCACGAATACTGAAACATCAAAACATCGGACAAAGTAAATTTACTCATATTATTATGTTTTTATATTCAACCTGAAATACAGTCAGAATGTGAATTAATCACTGACAAACATTCATCCCACTGATTTTAGAACAGTTACAGAACAAAACTAAAATCTGTTTTCATCACGATTCCTCAGAGTCATGTATTAGAAATCATGAAAGACAGAAACGCTGTCATGAAAACGGAGTAAATGAAACTCAATCAGTCATTACAGGTTTCTTCACCCTGACATTAACCCTGTGTTTACCTGTGTATGAGCGCTCCTGCTGCCTGACCAAACTCGCTGACGAGCGAGGCCTCTTCCTCAGAGACGATCTCTGGCTGGGAGGAGAGGGGGGGCTGTGGGGGCTGAGGAGGAGGAGTCCGGGGAAACTCACATTTCTGTTTGTCCTCCCACGACTTCAGGGTGCTCTCAAAGGCCTAAAACACACAAAATAATGAATAACGAATAACTATTGCCTCATGAAACTGAATCATTGAGGATAGCACAGTTCCTTTGAGAATGAATTGTAATATATAAACAAGCCATTTTCATCATGATGTGTTAGGGTTAGACACAATTTTTCACTCGGCTTCAGTTTAGGTCCACCTGTCTCAAACTGAGTCTAATCTAAAACGAGTCTAAAAAATGACCAGTCCATGTAAATGCATTCACTTTTTTTTTGGCTGAAGAACTTCAGACCTGAACCAAACATACCCCCCTGGCTGTAGTACTCACTCGGTCTCTGGTCAGGGTCTGGGTTCGGTTCTTGTGGATAATCTTGAT
The DNA here is from genome assembly GCA_037833715.1 of Toxotes lorentzi. Taxonomy (NCBI): domain Eukaryota; kingdom Metazoa; phylum Chordata; class Actinopteri; family Toxotidae; genus Toxotes; species Toxotes lorentzi. The sequence continues at coordinate 3,291,537 of JBBMJY010000026.1, forward strand.
GTAACCTGGAGGCTGGATCCACGCCTCCCCATCCACCTGAACTGGGACACCTTCATCTCCAAGAATGGTGATCTTCACCATCCGACACTGAGACAGAGAGAATGCATGGGTATAGTCAGATCACTGGATGGACAGACAGGGGTAGATAGACAGACCAGACAGACAGATGTACCTGTGCAATGCGGTGGTGCTGCAGGTTGATGACTCGGGACACAGCCATCTGCATGCTGCCGAACACGGCCACCACCTCCAGAATCTTATCATCAAAGGATGGAGCAGTGAATGTCTGACCGAGAGAGAGAGACAGGTGAGGTCATGACATTACCGATCACCTGACACTGTTCAGTGAACAGACAGAGGACGCCGACAGAGAGACAGGCTTCTTACGTCGTCCTCTTTGGTTCCTCCCCAGAAGTTGGTTCCTCCTGCATAACTCGGGATGTTCAACACTGCAATACCCTGCAGACTGGGGAGAGGGATGGGACGCCCATCACACTGCGCACACGCGCACACACACACACACACACACACACACACACACACACACACACACACACACACACA
>JBBMJY010000026.1:3299279-3352398 GCA_037833715.1 Toxotes lorentzi
ACACACACACACACACACACACACACACACACACACACACACACACACACACACACACACACACACAGGTAAACAGACAGGTTTGTTACCCCTCATTTTCCCAGTGTGATGTGAGGAGAGCCTCTGCTGGCAGCAGAATTATTCTGATTATATGACCGGAATAAAAAACAGCTTATTTCTAAGCCTTCCGAATACATCTTTAGACATGCTTATTTCTAGATTTAACTATCTTAATTCAAGAAATCTTGTCAAGTGAAATTATCTTGCTGCATGGACAGATGATTTCACTTGTTTTGAGTACGCTTTTCCTCAGATTTAGTGTTTTTATCTTGTTTTTAGACACCCCTTTTTTGCAGTGTGCACATAGCAGCTTAAACACACAGATAAGTCTTTCTCGTGTGTGTGTCTATTTCTGTTGGTGTGGGAACAGAGGGTTCACTGTGGAGCAGCTGAACAGGAAGCCGAAGTCCACTTCTGGAAAATACAACCACACACACACGCACAGACATGCTACATACACATGAGACCCGTAATAATAAGTGACTTCCAGTTTTCTGCTCAGTGACGGTGTTTTTGGTAACACAAAGATCATAACCCTATTTTAGTTAAGTATTAAAAGTACAGTAATTAAGGGCATATTTGAAATTTTTGTACTTCAGTTTCATCTCTTCTGTTCACGCCACTTTCTACTTCTACCCTTCTACATTTCAAAGGGAGATATTGTACTTTCACTTCACTGTCTTTATCTCTTATTACTTTACAAAGTTCGATTTTTTGCAAACAAAAAGAGTTTACAAAATAAGCTTTGTTACATTAAATTACCAAACATGATATACAAATAGATCTTAGATTAATCAATCAGTCGACTGAATGAAAACTATTTTAATAATTGTTCAAGCCATTTTTCATGTAAAAATCCCAAACACTTCCTGTTTCCTGCTTCTCAAATGTGATTATTTATTGTCTGAGATCTGAACTGTTGGTTGGACAAAACAACAAACAAACCAATCAGTTGATTGATAAAATAATCAGCAGATGAATCCATAATGAAAATAATCATTAGTTAAAACTCAGCTCCACCTCGAGCAGCTCCAGCAGTAACATGTTAATATTTACTTTTCCTGATTATACTCACACACTTTGAATGCAGGTATTTTTACGGTGTGGTGTTCGTACTTTAACTGAAGTGAAGCATCTGAGTGCTTCCTCCCCGACTGGAGCAGCTGCAGTTCGCCTGAGGCCATGCTGAGGATAATAATAAACGCAGCCCCCTCATTCATTTCACTTACAGCAAAGAAACAAAAACGACAACCTCTGCGTCGTCTGGTAAAAAAAAAAGTTCTACTTCTGCAACAAGTGACATCCTCCAGTAAAACGGTGCATTGACCAATCAAACAGTCAGAGGAGCAGTCCTGGTCCATTGTAAGGTGAATGCTGTAATTCAACAGGACACAGGATAAAATGAGTGAGAACTGTCCAGAGTAAACTCCTGTCTCGTCTCTGCTCTCTTTCAGGTTCTGTTAAACCCTCGGTGTCGTGGATCTAACTGGTACCAGCACTTTGTGCTTTTCAATTTAAGTTCCTTGTAGAACTGACTGGGATTATTCTTTTCTACAGTTTTTGGTTTGTGGAAATGTGTTTGGAAAGTTTGGCTGTGATTATTATTATTATTTTTTTTTTTACAGTGATGTTTTTTGATCTGCAGGACGAAGCTTAATTTGGTTTGTTATTTCCCACCTTCTTAAAAAGGACATTTTCAGAAACTCTCCAGAGAAGATAAATGTGAAAAGAGTGGTCTCGGGCTGCAGCGTGGACGAGGGACAATGACGTACAACTTTCACGAAAAAGCAGACAAATGATGTCTCAGCTCCAAACATGCACAAACTTTCTGTCGCACTGAGTCGGTGTTATTGTGCTCAAACTGAAGAAAACCGAAAAAAAGCCAACTTCAGATTAAACTGTTTACTGAGTCCTTAACAGCTGTGATTCATGTGTAGGATTAAAAGCCTCTGAGTTTATCTGACAGACTCTATGTTTTCATTCTAGGACAAAATATTATCCAGTATGAGGACATTTATCAGATCCAGTCTGAAAAGTGTCTCCATTAGGTTAGGTATGAGAACTATTTTCTGGAATTTTTAAGGATCTAATAGCATGACGTGCTCAGAACCTTTGGTGAGCTGAAATCATTCATCTGAGGGAAACTCCACCATGATGCCATCAGGGCTTCGTTAATCATTCACTCCAACGATAACACTTTTTCTTTTGCAGGAGCTTATGGAAACATAACATCAAACGTATGCCCTGCCAAAGACATTGAACCAGGCTCAATTTTTGCTGCGACGCAAGGTGTGGACCTGCAGTACGACGCTGTGCTGTTCACATACATGCATAACACACTCCTGGTAGAGGACTTGTAACATAAACACTGTATTTGTGCTGCCACCTGTGTCACGATAAAGGATATTCGTCCCGTCTTTGAGAGCTGTGAAGCTCTGTGCAGAGTTTGGTGTCTGATAAACCTTTAAACTCAATAATCTGTTACTCCAGCTGAACAAACTGGATCCGATTTCATGTCTCAGTGGTACGAACGCAGCCCCCTGCTGACTGTTTTCAGTCTGAATCCATACTTAGATGATCCAAGAAACACTGTCTGAGGCAGACTGAGGCCTCTGAACTGGTCTGGGTTCAGGTTCATGTAGGGGGAACAGACTTTGACACAACACTGGTCTCAGCAGAGACCTGGATTTCTCAACAGCTGTCTGTCCCACAGCCACTGCAGTAAACATGGCTGCAGGTGCAGGATCAGTAAGACACGAAATGTGGATCACAATATACCTTCACAGCTACATTCAAGACCGCTCAAATGTTAAAGTACTTCCTCTTCAATACAGCTGTTAACAATACAATGATAACCGCTCTGTTTGGACTCTGTCGGAGTGAACCTGGAGGCTTTCTGGCAGAACAATGAGATGATCAGCCTGCAGCTACCATCACATCAAACCAACAGACACGAACAAACAGACGAGTGGGGCGTCATCTGAACTGGTGTGACTGGAAATAATGAGCAAATATTTAAAGCTTCATCTGAAACCTGAACAGAGATCAGCATGTGACGGTCTGAAGACCAAGCAGATGGTTTTGGACAGAGGCGTGTGTGTGGTAATCATCATCCTAAAATAATCAGTGTGTGAGTTCAATACAACTCTCACAGTGTAACACACACAGTAACACACTCTCTCTCCCCATCATTCCCGACATGTTTCCTTCCTTCTCTCTCAAACCAAACCTCTGCTTCCTCTCTACCTTCATTCTGCTCTGACGTCCCATCCTGCCATTCTCTCTGGTTTCCGTTTCACTCAGCCATCCACACTGACCACATGTCTGAGATGTTAAAAATAAACAACAATAACAACTGTTTTGGGGTTTAAAGGAACTATCTGAGGTCCTGGAAGTCCGGTGCAGTAGATGTTCAGTTGAATATTCTGTGATGCTCCTCATCTTTCTACATTTTAAAATTAGTTTCAACTTTACAGTACAGAAAATATAGAGCTGGAAAGATTAAAATGTATTTAATTATTAATTATTTCAGCAATTTTTCAAGCAAACATACCAAATATTTACTGATTCCTACTCGTTTTTTTCACTGTCAGTGAGATATCTTTGGACTGTTGGTGGGCCAAAAATGAAGACACTGACATAATACACTAATTAACATATTCATTCAAACCTTCTGTGGTTCAAACCATGTTTGTGTACAGTATATAAAGCAAGGGAGAAGGAACACAGCCCTGGGGTGAGCCAGTTGAAAAACATAATGAATCTGATAAAAGTTCACTTTTACCCTTTAAGCTGTGTTTGTCAAAAAAAGAAAATCCATCATCCAAATCATGAGATTGTGACTCAGCTCAAAATACCCCATCAGCCTCATGGCTAAAACCAATAAGGAGCAATATAACGGGGGATTTGTTCCACTCTAGCTGTTTAAACAAAAGGTTAAGTATGGTAACTGTAGCATCCTCAGCTCCTCTGTGTGCCCTATAGGCAAAGTTCATAGGGTCAAGGCCATGCTGTTCCCCTGGCAAGCTCTGTCTTCACAAGGTTTTCAAAAGGTTTTGTTACAAGGGAGGTGAGGGCAACCAGCCTGAAGTCATTCAAAGCTTTGGAGCTGCTGCCTTTAGGAAGAGGGGTGCTCAGAGCCTGCTTCCACAGGTTATGTACATGTTGTAGTTTCAGAGATGTGTTGCAGATTTCATAAATGGGGGCAGCTGTCGCGCAGAGTGTGCAGATTTGGACTTTGGACCGCCCTGAGATCGGAGGGTCGCCGGTTCGATTCCTCGACTAAAACAACGGATATGCACAACAGATATGGGTGGTGGTGAAGGAGACATTTCCCCAGCTTTAGGGATCAATAAAGTAGTAAACTTAAACTAAAAGATTTCAGTAATGTGACTCTGATGTTGTCAGGACCAGGGCTCTTATTTATCTTTAGAGAAAGGACAGATTTCTCTACTTCTCTTGGATCCAGGACAAAACGCTGAAGTCTACATCTAAGTTCCCCATCTTCATCTCTGAGGTCAAACTGCTTCAGTCACTGTCTGACCTGAAGCCATCCATAGCAGTGTGGGTTCTGTTCTTGCTTTGCTGTATGCCTTTTTCAATGCCAGACAAAGCTGAGGTAAGGCTCCTCTTAGCCAGTTTAATACTTTTGTTTAGCCCTTATGATTTCCACTTTCACCTCCCTTTCTGCTGAATCTATTTCAGAAGCCCCTCCCTGACTGAAGGACAGCTTCTCCTGCTGTAGACTGGACTGAACAACCTCATATATCCAAGGTTTTTTAGTGGAGTAGACCTTAATCTTTTAGTAGGAATAATAATATTCTCACAAAAGGTAACACACGGACAGTTTACATCAGTAAATTCATCAATGCCTTTATAAGAGTCTTTACAAATGTCCCAGTCACTGTAGTTAAAGCAACTCTGAGGACAAGTAGTGGATTCCTCAGACCAGATTTTAACCTCTTTGGCCTGACTTTTTCTCTCTCTCTTAAAAACAAAACAAAACAAACAAAAAAAAAAATCAATCCACAACTTTCAGCCAATCACAATGAAGAATTCTCAGCAGCCATGGTGTAAGGGCAGGTAACAGTAACATTGTTAGTTTTAACAGCAGCTTAATCTTCAGTATCTCTGCAGCAACATTCAGTGAAATCTGAGAGACTCTGCACAATCAGCCGTTGTGTTTACATGACGCATTTATGACGTCAGAAACACAGGCGACCTTTGACCTTCTGACTAACCCACTCCCACTGATGTTGATCCACATCAGGAATTGAGCCCTGTGCCTCTGTGATAACAGTCTGATCAGCAGCCTTACCGTGTTTGAAAACTTTCGTCTGATGTTCGCCTCAAACACAGACACAGAGACCTCAGTCCTGAACACCCAACACCAACTCTGGAGGGTTCAAACCTGGTCCGGGTCTGAACTCATCACAAAAAAATCCACTTTAAAATCCAGTCCAAGACACACTGTCCAGCTTGATCCAGGGGAGCTCAGATCCCAAGTAGACCTGATGTGATGATGGTCGCTCATTTGCTGCTTTGTTAGTGCCTCTGTCTCTCTTTTCCATAGCCCCTCCCACATCCTCTCGTATGACTCAAGCTACTTCCTGTCTGTTGTCATGCCGACACCCCCGTCCCAGCTCCCGACCCCATACCTCCCCTCCCCCGATGGAAGAAAGGAGGGGGATCCTGAGGACCAATGGAGACGAAGACTGTGTGCACTGGTTAACGACACACACACACACACTTGAAGCTGTATTTTATGAGGAGCTGGTGAAAGGGTCTTTTTGCCATAAATACACTCAGTCACATGTACACAGTCTGACACAAACTGACCAGCATTCATAGACTGGAACTGGCACTAAGCTGCACTTAATGTTTTATATTTTTCATAAGTGATAGTTTTATTTATATGTGTGCCTTTAAGCTGGGAATCTCTTACATTACAACACACACACACACACACACACAGCCCCACCCTGCTGTTACACAGCCCCCAGTCTCTATAAATACACATCAAAGCCATCTCTGCAGCCTCATTATTGACAGGAAGTGACACAGTTCACCAAAATAAGACGCTGAGGATGAAGTTGGAGCTAAACACAGAAGAAGTTCCCATCAGGAGCTTTGACTGCTGGATTGCTGGAATGTGTTTTACTCGATGAGCCTGATTGACAAAAAATTCATCTGCAACTATTTTGATAATCGATTAATCACATTAGTGCTAAATGTTTGTTGGTCCCTCAAATGTGAGGAACAGATGTTTTTCTTCGTCTTACATAATGGTGAACTGAATGTCTTTGGGTTTGGGACTGTTGGAAATCATAACAGGCCATTTATACTATGTTCTGACATTTTATAGACATATTAATCAATAGAGAAAATAATTGGCAGATGGAAATCATTCCTGTCTGTTGCTATCAAACTATATAATTCCAAACTCTAAAAAATCACAGACTCCATGTATACTCTGTTTACATCATTTTTAAACCTTTAAACCTCATGTACATTTGCAAATATGAAGATGTTTTTATTTTATTTTTTCTGATGTTGGGGTATTGCAGTATTTTTACTTTTATTCGATTTTCTTTTTTATTTTCATTTTATGTACATTTATTTTAGAAACATTTTTCTCTGTGTATTACGTTGCAATTTGTTCATTTTCAATTGGGAGTTTGTCCGTAATTAAAGAATTTCCCTATGGGGATTAATAAAGTTTTTCTGATTCTGATTCTGAAGAAGCGTAACATTATATTTCATGAACATGATAGTGGAGGCTTTCCTTATTTATTTCTCAAACTGGACATCCTGGATCATCTTTCATGTCCCACCTGTACATGAAACAACAAGCCCACACCAACACACCTGTGAGTATTTAACACAGGACTGTTTTTGCTCTGAAAATGACCCACAGGAGTAAGAAGAGTAAGAAGCTCAGGGTCTAAAAGCTGCTTTCTGAAGTGAACCACTGCTCCTGCTTTCTGTTTTACGCTAAAGCTCAACTCACAGTGAAGCTGTTGTTGACGTTCTTGGTGCTTGACTCAGCAACGCTGGCGTCAGTCAGATCCACTTCATCAAAGATTATCGACTGGAGACACAGAGACAAGAAACACACTTCAGATCAGACCTGAGGGCTGAACCCAGATCAGCCTGTCGCCTTTCTGAAGGGTTAATGTATGACAGATGACAATAAACTACCACTAACATCCACATTATAGGCAACATTTAACCTATTAAACATGGAGAAAATAATCAACTGATTAATCAATAATGAAAATAATCTCCAGTTGCAGCCCTAACACATATAAAACAATTAACTCAGGGGATTTAATTATCACTAACCTAACAGCCCCTACAGCTTCAGTTTGTATCAGAAGGTCAATGTTAAATCCTTCTGTGGTTTTCTGCCTGTTTGGGACCATTTTTCTGATTCTCCTGAGACAGACCTGAGGAAAGCCCTGATGAACCTATCCTCTACCTTCTACCTGAGCAGCAGAGTGAGGGTCAGTCACCTTGGCGGTCTGAGCGTAGTACAGAGTCCTCCCTCTCAATTTGAAGTATCGTCTCTTCCAGCGCTGGAATGAGTTGGTTTGTTTCATCAGGTTTCCCTCCTTCAAGACAGTCTGAAACACACAGATGATTTAAGACAGCATGAGACACAACACCCAACCAGTTTATAACCAACATGAACCAGTTTATAATCAACATCTTTCTGGATTCTGAAAGCTATAAAATGAAACCCTGTGGTGTCGTCAGCCTACTGCAGAGCTCGTGCTACATTTAACAAAGCCTCTGTTCCACAGGAGTCAGGTGAGAAATAATCTGCAGATTTCCTCCGATCGTTTCCTGGACAGATGCGAGAGTGTAACGGTCCCATGATGAAGAAATGTGAACGAAATCTCGTTCATAATACATACTTACGGAAGGTAAAAATGAATGACAATATAGTTCTCTGAATCTGAAGTCTGACACAAGCATCCATTCACAGAGTCACAGCTCTGATACAGATGGAGGAGGACTTCACTACTGATAAACATCAACAGGAACACAGGAGACACATTCATTTTAACTGCTGCAGGTCAAACACACACACACACACACACACACACACACACACACACACACACACAGACACACACACACACACACACTGACAACTGGTTTGTCTGACAACTGACTGGTGCTGTGCAGCAACATATTAACGTGTTATTGGGACCAATATTTGAATGATGTTTGATATATCAAAAGAATTTGGGATTAATTAGCAGATTTACTTTTATTAGCACTTTTATTTCTGTTAAACTTGATAAAAGTTAACAATGGACATTTAGTACATTCTACTTCTGATATTTCAAGTGGTTTTCAGCAATGAATCATTTTTACACTGAAATCAAAAGAACAAGAGCATTCATCAACTCACAGGAAACTGTAAACTGACTGTTGCTGGTGAATGTACTCAGCTGTAGTTAGTTTAATTTAGTTAAACTAACTAGTTTAAGGTCTCGGTTTTTTACTATGGTCATATCAATAACACTGATATAACTTAACTGTACTTTAACTCACACATTCAGCATTAATTTAACAGACAGTTAATGGAAACATTTGGAAATCTGCTAAAATGTTCAAACATAAGAACAAATCTTTTTTCCCACATAAACTGACAGTCTGTCAAAAGAACTCACTGAAGTAAAAAAAAAAAAAAGGACCTTGAACGCACCGTGTTTTCTGCTTGAGTCTCCGCCTGATCAGAAATATCAGTCATGTGGGAAATACCTCATTTCCCACATGACTCATTTTTCATGTTTTTGACTCAGACTGTGAAATCTCCCAAACGGCAGCTTTAAATAGAAACGGAGAGGCTCAGAGCCAAAGTCTCTTCCTGTGACTCAAAACATCCACGTCAGTGTGAACCCAGCTGCCGCTGCCTCCAGGGCCCGACGGACACACCAACACTCACCCGCGGGAAATCAAACTCTGTTATTTAACACTCAGCTCAGAAAAGGCAGCTGAACAAGTTTATTACAAAAAAAAATTTGAGTTGTTTTGTGTGTACAAAAGTTTTCCAATTATTTTTTGTGCTCAAAGAATTTGTTGATTCATTACTTGATTTACAAGTGTGATAAAATAAATCAACTAAAATTTTAAGTCATTTATCAAGTAAAAATTTCAGTTTCAAAAATGTGAGGATTTTCAATTTTCCTTTTTTTAAAAAGATCATTTAGATCAAAATTGTTTAGGGTCGCAGTTACCAATTATTTTCATTATCAATTAATCTGACGATTAGACGATTAATCATTTCATCTCTAAAATGACATAAAACTAAATGTTATTTTAATAATCGATTAATTGTTTAAATCCTTTTTCATACAAAGATAATGACAAAATGTTTCAGCCTCTCAAACAAGACCATTATGTGCTGAACTGGATCTCTGGGTTTTGGACAGATCAGGACACCTGAAGACATCACACTGGAATTGAAAACATAATCAGCAGATTAAATCGATAATGAAAACTATTATTAGTTGCACCTCTAATCATGATAAATGGTCATTTATTAGTTGAATATGTCTTGAACTACTGATTTGAATCTAAAAAGTAACTGCAGCTGGCTGGTAAATGTAGCGCAGTAAAAAGAGCAGAATTTCTCTCACAACAGAACAACGATGAAATCCGATTATCCGAGCTTTTGACGCGACCATAAAGGCAGCATATGGTTGACCAACACAGTGATGATCCTCAGGTAAAAACACCTTTTACCTGTCAGAAACACGTCGTGTAAACCGCACTGACTGTGTCTCTCGGTCACAGTCTCACGAATTAACGTGTGACTGAGCGTTTAGAGCGGATACTTCAACGCTCAACCCGTGTGAACACCGGGGACCGTTATGTCCCATGGAGCGGGCCGTCATGCTAACACCGAAACACAACCAACGAGCACTCCAAACTTTTCAACCGGTTTTAACCCTCCACCCCCGACGTGTACTCAGCCATCACCCACAGAGTGCAGCCCTCCTTTTTTGGGGCAGAAACAGCGGTGGGAAACGGCGGGGCTTTTCACCGGGCCTAAGACCCTCCAGTTAGCAGGAGTTAGCCTGGTTAGCCTAGCCATTAATTACCGGTTTCTGTCCCCCCCCCCAAACCCCGTGTTATATTTATTAACCGCGTCCGGGAGACGTTTCTCCAAAGATCTGACTCCGTCTCAGACCCTGGACTGATCTTGGTTCTAATTTTAAATAGTTAGCTAGGAGCTACACATTACAGCTAAATACAAATTTAAAATCGGGGCTTCTAACCTTAAACAGTGTTTCTTCTATGTGTTTCAACCCGAACATCTACTAAAATTAAGAGCTTGTTAAATCTACCTCACATACTGTCGTTTACCGGGAGTGTTAGTGCAGCAGCTGTGGCCCTTACCCCACAATGGTCAGCTTCAAGTACTAATTCCAAACTCCGTTAAAAATCCGTGAGATTTTAAATTACACCGCTAATTTGAAAATATACGCACAACCCAAAAGAGGATTAAGTAGTTTGAAGTCCAATCACAATCACTCTTCAGTTCGGAATAATGCACATTCACCGAGCACCACAGATTTCAATTAATTGCCACTGTCTTTAAATGCTTTGCACTGCTCTCTACCGCCGATCGCAGTGACTAGCGGAGGAAGAGGACGTGGGGAAGGGTGTCAAACCGGTTGAAAAAGATGAGTTACAATAAAAACAAATGACGTCTGGCGTGTCTACTGTATGCCGTATTAAAAAGCGGTCCCCACGTTTTCGGAACTCGTCTTATTTGATAGGGGACATTAGATTTTATTAGTCCAATAAGGAAGAAAATGAGAAACAAGAGATTTTAGTATATAGTGTTCTGTCCGAGGAAGAGATCGAGGCTGTGTGTGGCCCACCTCCGCTGAATGAAAACTGACACGGACCACGGAAAATGTGCGGGAATAAACGCCAGAATTTTAACGCTTCTTTACCTTGCTGCGGATCTGGCCGGATGTGGACACTTTTCGAATGAGTTTCTGCGGAGTTCCTGGCTCTTGCTCCGGCTCGCTGTCCGATGACTCGTCCGGGCACCGGGCCGCGGTGGACTCCGGTCCCCCTGCCTCCGCCATCCTGCCATCAGACCCCCGAGAAGGATCAGGGGGAGGGAGCGCCCCCCAGCGTCGGTGATCCGACAACACAGTGAAAGCATTCAGGCGCGCTTACTGACCTCTGGTGGTCACACTGTGATATTACAAACGAACCAGATTAATAACAACAGGCCTAAAAATAATAAAACGATCACTTTATTTTGATAAAGAGCAATGAAGCCAACATGTAATTTAATGTGAGCTGGGACCTGATCTTATATCTCTTATATTTTATATAGGAACTGGTTATTCTTGTGCCTTTTTAACCTTCGTTACGGTGTTCAATGAAACAAGATGATTGTGAATGTGGATCTGCATGCGACTGTAAATGGTTTTCTGTGTAAACTTAACGATGAATAAAAAAAACCCTAAGTGCATTTTTTACTCAGATTACAGAATAATTAAAGAAGATGACGTGCAGGGTCATCCTCTCTCAGAATCTGCACGTTATGCCACGATCCTGCAGGTTGTACTGTCATAACGATGGTTCTCAGGAAAAGCACATTCACAACTGAGTTTCACTATGACAACTTGGTCTCGATGGTGTTGAATCTGTACCTGGCAGGAACAGAAACCACCTGCTCAACTCTCAGGTTTGCACTAAGTGTACTGATCAGATTCCCCAAAAAACAGGGTAGGTCACAGCCAGTTTAAATTTCTTTTGATGATGTTTGATCAGAAAATGTGTCTGAACATTGGACCTGGTTTAGTCTTGTCATGCTCCTCTCTGAGCTATGATCTGTTTAACAGGCCAATTATAAACCCAGTCCCTGCAATCATTTTCCATTTATCTCTGGGGAATATTTTCACTCTTGTTGGTTTGTGATTATCTCTCAGGGAAGAGATCCTGTGTCAGAGAGTCCCTTGCTCGCGTGGAGATTTTCCTCTTCATGGTGTGGACCACAGTGTGGACCTCAGTCCTGAGTATAGCAGCTTCACCAATGTGAACTTGCAGGTACAAGATCATTGGAACTGAGGCCGTTGGTTTAAGGTTGTTTTTTGTTGCAGTATGTTTTGTCGTTTCCTCCCTTGACAGTATACACAATAAAATGTTTACATATTTAGTTTATTGATAAACAATAAATACTAAATGTTTTATCCAAATTCCAAATCAGTCATCATGTGACCAGCTGTAGGGCCTTAACCCTGGATTGCTGGGAGGTATTACAAGGAGTTACATGGGTAATTTGATAAGTTCAAGGTCAGGTGATTAGTCAAGAAGTGTGTCAGCCTGTCAGTGTGTAGATGCACGTTCCAGTGTATCACTGTCTGAGAGAATGTCCGTGTCAGACTTTGGTGACTGTTGTCAAAAACTAAGGCTGCAATATGTTAGAGTATTAGCTGTCATGTCAGGTCTTATTAAACCTTAATAAGACTGAGTCAGGGAAGTTACACATCAGTATACAGCATTATATCATTATATATACGATTATATTATTCTATAATTTAATAATAAAACATAGCAGAAAAGAAATAATAAATAAATGAAATGTCTTTTGTTAGGCTTTTTGTGCCTTTACTTGATGCCATGTGAAATGTGCCCAAACCACCCTGCTATCAGGTCGCCCTGAAATGGTGTTTTATTGACTAACTTAGATTTTATTGACTAATAGATTAAGCCTAATACGTGGTACATGCAGTATTTTATTACGAACCTGCACGGGGATCAGTTGCTGCCACTGTCTGTGGAAACTCTGATATGATGTCCAAGTGATGAAGGCACATTGGAAATTCTTATGTATGATTTTAAAGAGGTGTAAAAATGCAGCGCTCATTGCGTTTGGTGCAAACTGTCTGCACCACTGACCATGACCACATTCTTTAGTAATAGTGCTGTAACTGTGTCACCTAACCTGCAGCTACTACTGTTTGTTATGTAAAGAATATTAAGTGAAGATCTCTGAGGAAGTGAACGTGACTGTATTCAAATGACTGCACAAAGCACAACACAGTCCATACTTCTCAGTTCAGCCACCAAATTCGAGACCGTTTTGTTGTACTGTACAGACCGGTTGGCAGGTACTGTGCCTGGAGAGGGAGAGAACTGTGTACAGTTTTTGTTATTAAGGTGACGCTTCAACATGGCTGGTGATGAAAATACGGTAAGAGGAATTGTTCTTGTCCTTTACAGTTATACGCCACCAAAAATTTTACAGTAGCTTGTTGGAAGCAGCTAAAATGTGTGGAAAAAATGGAAAAAGTGTAATCTCAGAGTCAGAGTCAAGTCAGTTTACTGCATGTCTAAACCACCGTGTCACCCCTGACCTACCCTCGTGGGTCTTTGTCCAGCTCATTGAGACAGTCTGTTTACAGAACTCAAACACCAAGTGGAGCCGTCTTTTCCTCCTGAAGACCTCCAGCAGGTCGACCAGATTCACATGTTTCAGCTGCTGCAGGTCCAACAGAGAATGCGGACACTGTGCCAGGACCGTACAACCCACAATCTTTAAAGAAAGGTTTAATCAGCCTCAGAGAGGATCTCAGATCTGCCCCAGTCCTGACCGCCTTTAAGGGCAAACTTAATGTTGTTGACCTAATGTTGTGTTTATGGCGTTTATTTGCCTTTTATGTAGTAAATAGAATTGCCTCGATCTTTTAGATAAAGACAACAACACTACAACAACAATAATCATAATAATAATAATGTGCATGTGTGACACATTCCTAACAAAGTGACAAAAGGTTTTGACATTTTAAAATATATTTTGCTGATAACCTCTCTGTATTTTTACTTGAATAAGCTTTTGAATGCAGGACTTGTAGTTGTAGTGGAGTATTTCTGCATTGGTGGACTTCTACTTCTAGTTGTGTAAAAGATGTCAGTGCATGCCTCATGTTACTTCATACACACCACTATAGGAAATTAATATATGACCTGTTATCCAAATTAATTTCCACAGAAATATTTTCACCGATCAAGAAAAGACTGTTGAAAGAAGCTACAGCATCATGCCTCTCTGCCACAGATATGAACTGTATGCAGGACCACTTCTGATGTGGTAACATGAGTTATAGACTGATCTGTTCTCTCTGTTGACTGTGAATATTTCTTCTCGCAGCATCCTCCCTCGGCTTGTCTGGCTGAAAGACTTTGGGGTTTGCCACGGCTCTATGGGACCCTCTGCAGAACCACACACAGAATCATTTAGGACTTCACAGTGAATGATGTGAAAGCAGACCGTGTTGCACTCTTGTGCTCAGAGACACACAGACACCCTGAGGTGTTGGCATCGAGGCCATGCGGTCAAAGGTATGAAATGCCCCATGGCAGACTGGTAAGACGTGTTGGTTGTATGGAGTCGGTAAGGCACCGAGGTTGTTGCGCTCAGAGGCCGATGTTAAAAAACCAACAGAAACCAGAGGAAATAGGTCAGAACATTTACTTGGGATATGTTGCTACAGAAAAATTTTGCATATCTCTTCACTGGTCTCCTCTTTTAATACAGATTTCATATGTTCTTTGTCTAATAGCACTCATCCCTTAAATTTCAACAGACAAAATATTTAAAGATAAGTCTGAAGTTTCATGGCAGAGATGTGAGCCTCAAACATGCGTTACTATCGAGAGGAAAGTCATCAATCTCCTATGAAGATGTACCATATTCGACCATCAGGTGGCAGTGCACACCCATCAAAGCTCCCACAGGTCTACACCGCAAAACAGGTTACAGTAATAGCAGCTGATGTTTGATAGCTACCCTCATTTTATTCACAACATCGTATCATTAATAGATAGTGCAGTTGTCACTCTGGATGTAAATATAGTCTGAGCTGTTGTTGTTGTTGTCCATTGTTGGAGCAGCTGGTATTTTAGGGGATTTTTACCTTGAGTTTCCTCATGTTACGTTGACTGCCAGTGTTTGATGAATAGCTTATTCTTCATAATAGAGAACTGACACGCATGGGAAACCTGAAAAAAAAAAAAAATCCCAGACCAAAGACTACAATGGCAATTTACTAACTATATTCTCCTGTTGAATCATCCTTCAGACAGAGACAGATGACTGAAACCATCACCGGTTTGTTTTAGTCTGGCCTTCCTTTTGAAAATACACAATCCAACCTCTAAAAAGCACCAAGACCTAGGCCAGCGCACCACACGGTCCTGCCCTGCTGGCTCTCCATCCCTTGAAATTCATCGCTCTACTTTTAGACCAGCTTGCCTCAGTTCACCGGCCTGGCAGGCGTTCACCTTCACAGCCACCAGGTAAATGTGGCGGTCAGCCGGCGAGACACCGGTGCCACGCAGGGCTTGTTGACATTGTCAGTCATCGTTGCCTCAATCTCAGACAGGCCAGAGAGTGAGAGAGAGCTTGTGCCTCTAAAGCTCCTGGCTTCCTGATGTGGACAGGAGGCAGGCAGCAGAACTCTGTTCAGCAGCAGATGTTTTACACTGCGGCCGTTACCCTCATTTCCTGGGCGGAGAGCTCTTCGCTCTATTAGACGAGTAACAGGAACCAGAAAGAAAAAAAAAGAAGAGTTAGAGGGTGAGAGAGAAAGAGGCAGAACGAGGGGGGTACAAGAGAAAAGTTAGCTCGGAGCTCCCACAAATCACTTTGTCACCAGCAAGCTCTGACAAGCACCAGACAAGAGGGAGCGCACCAGGGGAAAGAGCGGAGAGGCAGGGACTGAAACAGAGGTGTGAATAGGGAGCCGTGTCAGCGGAGACTCAAGAGGGAAGGTGTGAAGACGCTGTAGAGGGCATTTCAATGGATGGATAGAAGGAAGGGAGGACACAGACGGGACTGCGATCTGATTCCCAAAACAGCGTGAGCTAAGAGGGGACTGTCACTGCTACTGCTGTCACTACTGCTGCTGTGTCTGGATGGTACACTCATTTGAAGACAAGGTTTGTCAGACTTAGTTTCGTTTGTGTGTTTCACAGACGGAGGAAGGCTGGGTTTTATCTTCTTGCGCTGTCGATCACGATCATCACTATTGTGTATTATTGTGTTTGAGAATGAGGACAGAGAGAGAGAGACAGTAGGCATGAGTCGGAGGCGCTGAAAGCAGTTTCTGTAAACTGCAGCTGTACACAGATCACATGGTGTTACAGCTAAAAAGAGGTAGTCAGAGAGTTTGTCAAATGTTTTTGTGTAGGGGACCTCTTAATGACTGCACTGCTCTGTAACTGCTGTAGAATACGTCGGTCAAAGGGAGATTTTTAAATACTACATTATACCTTCTTTCCCTTCACCGTAGATACTTGATCAGCACTGGGTTGACTCAAAGCCACTGGGAGTTTTATATGGGCAGTAGAGGAAACCAGAGGTCATCTGATCAAACCTTAAAAACAGATAAACAGGAAGGGCATTTTTACACTTTAGGCACAAGACGTATCATCACTATCTTCTCTCCCTTAGAGACATTTAGAGAGGCGTGAGACATTACATCCATGTACAGAATAGTTCTGAGTGATTTTTGAAGAGACCTTGTGGGTGAAAGAGGACAGGAAGCCGTTTCAGCTGAAAAACCATAGTCTCTGATGTAAGTAATCTGGGGCTCTGCCAGAACCACTCTTCGTTTTGCTAGTGTTGTACAGCTCCCCTTGCATTCGCTTGTCTCTGGGGACATGTAAAGCGCGACTGCCCGGTGAGCAATACAGTGCTGAGCTGACACGTGGAGGTATACAAACGTCCTTAAAGTAAAACAGGATCCGGCTTAATATTGCAAGTGGAGGCTTGAAAATAGTAATCACGAGTTGGTTTGTGATTACAGAACCAGCTCTGTTGAATATTTGAGTCTCGGTAGATTGTTTTGGACTGATGGGTGGTGTAGAGGTCTTCTGAGTCTGTGTGCATGTTTGGAAGGGCTCTGTTAACATTTGACAGCTCCTCTCTGGACTCACTTCAGTGTCTGGGACGTCATTGTGTTACCTGTGTGGCTGAGTCAGAGGCTGGCTCATCGCTCGATGTCTGTCTGCCCACTGGGAATTTCTCCACCTGCCTCTATGCAAAGAAGTCCTAAGTGTTAGGTGGTTTTCACAGCAGTAGCGACAGCATTGGCACCACTGGCCCTGAACTTTCAGGACTCTCCACACTGCTTTAATTGTTCTGCTGTGTGTAAACACTTTGCGTCAGTCACACCTCTCCACGGAGTGATTCAGTGTTCCCTAAGAATCCCTGGTCAAGGCAGGCAGTGAAAGAAAAAGGTGCGCAAGGATTTGCCAAGAGCCAAAGCACATAAGTGGTTACAGTCAGGTTGGTACCATGAAGCTGGCATTGTTAGTGCTCATGGCTGTGTACACGGTGGGCAACGTGAGTGGTATGTCTACATGTAAGACGGTGGACCTGGAGATGGTGAAGAAAAAACGCATCGAGGCCATCAGGAGCCAGATCCTCAGCAAACTACGTTTGCCAAAAGAGCCTGATGATGAGGCCGAAGACGACAAGGAGATCCCGAGCACCGTGCTGTCTCTCTACAACAGCACCAAGGAGATGCTGAAGGAGCGGCAGACTGAGCTCCACAAAGACATCTCCACAGAACAGGAGGAGGAGGAATATTTCGCCAAGGTGCTGAACAAGTTCAACATGACCAGTGAGTACCCGACAACTCAGAGCAGCAGCACATAAGTCACTTATTGTGTGCACATGGACACCCATTGTCAAGAATGGAGCCAGCTGCCGAGTGCAGCTGCCTCCATACACACACACACAGAGGCAGAGACTTTTTGAGATGCATCGATTCCATTTTAAAATGGAAGGTCTGACATTAACAGTTGGTATTTTCGAAGGGAAATCAACAGGTGTCCTTTGGACTGAGAACTACTGCATTTAAATTCACCAAAAAACAAAAGATCTGAGGCACTGTGTTGTTCAAAACAATTTTTTTTTAACATTGTCTTTTTGTTGGCCAAGAACATTTCAACATGAAAGAGCCTTTAAGTCGTCCCTGGGATACACAAACTTAGTGGCTCCAGTCCAAATCATTTGCCTGATGGCTGATGTAAATTCTAATCTCATCCATAAATTCTCTCAACATGTGTACCCCCTCTGATCTCCACCCAATATCTTCAGGCAGCTTGAGGAGTTCAGAGATCACAGGCGTTACAAGTTAGCAGGACTGTGTGTTGCATCTGGTCCAATGCTCTGTGTTGCCTTTGTGGTATCCACAGCATTTTTACTGCTTTATTAACGCTGTTTGTTTGGCTGGATTTCATATGCTGTTTGTTCAGCCAAATGGTTTTTGGCTGTAATTGTACAATGACTCTCAAACTGTTATGATAAACATATTTTTTGGGTTTTGTTTCTTTGCTCCATTGTTCTCTACATGCCTATACTCCTCACCCTATCAGGCAGGCATCCATACTATCCCACTTTTATCCACCACTTCAAAAGAAAGAGTTGAGTGGATGGAGTGGAGTGTGCAGACCAAAGGGAGAACAAAGGAACTTTCAGAATGACGGGCATGATTTTGTTCTACTTAGATGAAAACCAAAGAACAGGAGGGAAAAATGGAAAAATGAGATTAGAGAAGACATGAAATGTACTCCTTCACCTTCACGCTGTCTCCCTCTCTCTTTCATTTTCTCTTTTCCCTCTCTGCCTCTCTTTGTCCCTCGGGGAATGGGGGTTTCCTGTAACATGAGCATTGGGTTCTCCCTTGCTTATCCTGTCACCTGTTCTCCATCATATCTTTTTCTTCCTGACCATGTTCCATTTAATTTCCAGGTCTCTCTGCCCTTGATTACCCGTCTCTCTCTCTCTGTCTCTCTTTCTGTCTCTCTCTCTCCTCCCCTCTTGCTTCTCTCTGCTGCGTTTCCTGAGCCTATTATCAGTGTGTTTGCAGTGTGTTTGTGACAGGGCAGCTTGGCAGGAAGGAAGGCAGGCTGATGACCACAGAGATCTTGAGTGACTCAGGTCCGGTGCAAGCGGTGCCCATGGGGAGCCTGTGTTTCCTACCCCTGTGGAATGCCAGAGAACACCCATCCACTGTCTTAACCCTCAGCGCGGCACCGTAAAACAGAGTCAAACTCCACACACTCGGAAAGGCTGAATGCCAAGTGTACGTGTGTAGGCCCAGCAAGAGCTGTTTTGCAATTATCAACGAAACACACACACACACTTACAAGGGTGTGTGGGAGACAAGCAAGCTTCTGCTCTTCTGTAGGAAGTAAAGGACAGAAGACTAAAGTAAGGCGATTAAAATAGAATCGACTGGAGAATAGGCTTTTAAAATATTCATTAACGATCCTGTTAGACATTTCAGCTTGTGGTTCTTTTTACCGCACGACTCACACTTTCCTGACACCCACAAAACAGCCGACAGGGATGCATATTTGTGTGCAGAGTATTTTAGCACTTAATAGTTTAAGTCTCCTTCATGATAATTGTGTGGTGGATTAGGCTAAATTCTTTCATCTAGTTCACAGTAACATCCTTCCCTCGAAGCTCACACAAATACACCTCTTGTATTTAACACAGTCTAGGTCCAAATGTAACTCAGCTGGCTCTACAGAGGGAACTCTTTCCTCCACTGGAAACCAGCCGCTTTGTGCCATTTAGGATTGAAATGAGTTCACTGTGCCGGAGTACTTATTATATTTAAGAGTAAATAAAGCTGCTACCACCCTGTGATGGAGAAGAGCAGGAACCCGGAGTCAGAAACCATGTGGGTGAGGTGGGGAAACAAGGCATCGACGAGTGGGATGTGGGAAGGTGGAGCCAAGCATATGAAGGAGGCAGGTATTTAGCCTGTTGCTGGAATCTGGTTCCTCCCACTGGTAATTACAGGGCTGTCTCCCTACCTGTCACAACAGCTGTCCCCGGCTTACCTGCGGATAGGCCCTGATTCAACACTCAAATCCCCCCACACCCATGTTAGTACGCTGGCTAGGGAGCTATCTTTACCCCTAACTGGAAGAGTGAGGCCTTATCTTAGCTCCTCATGGAGAAGAAGTTTTACACTTTGCTCCCACAAAGGCCAGAGACAATGCAAGATGTGTTAATTGGAAAGTAGAAGTGAGGATAAAACTTCACCGTAATTATAGTGCTGCAGCCAATATGCTTCTTAGGGGAAGTGACTTAATTTCCTGTTTCGTAAACACTTCTCTAACCCTTGCCACATTTATCTCAGTTTACTTAAACTAGCTGGAGACGATGGCTTTCCGTGCTTGGTGTTGCTTGTTGCATCGCTGCCAGTTCACTGCTCTCTGCACACTGTACACGGTTGTGATGCTCTGTGTTTCCATTCACACGCTTACAACCAAACATTCGACTGTGCTCTGGGTGGGACCAGTAAAATGTCATCTCATTTCCCTTTGCACTGCACACCAGCTCTTTTCAGTTTCAGTTTGGCTCCGGTACAAGGGGTGAAACTCTACCTAAGCTACAACACAGATGGTGATACTGGTAAATGATACACAAGCAGCCGTGACATGGAGGATCCTGGTACAGCCTGGATCGACTACACCGCACAAGAATGCGGGGCAGGTTTGTAGCTGCTGTCAAAGAGTAATTCCCAGACCTCAGTGTAGAGACTCCTGGCTTTGGCAGGCTGAGGCCTGGGTCAGACCCGAGGCTCCATTGATACACATCTCCAATTTCTCTGCACCCCCACTCACACCCCTCCACCCTTCACAACTGTGAGTTATATTTATATGGGTGCATTCTTCACTTCGCTGTTTTCATTGCATTTACCCTGTTACCCCCCCCACCCTCTCAGTCTCTCTTTGTACACAGCATTTCACTCTCAGTCACTTGCCTTCCTGTGCTTATCTTTGTACATCTCCATTTGACTTAACCCTCTGTAATGTAATGCTGTTAAATTTATGGTGATAAAACCTTTAGTATCTTGGCTCTGTTTTCTGTCAAGCTTTGCAAGGGGGAGCGTTCTGCTGTCGCAGGCTCACAAATAAAAGTTGCAAATATGGGCAGCAATACTGTAGAAAAACAAAACACTCTCTATGGTCAACTTTATAGCAGCTGGATTAGATGAGTGTTTGGCTGCAGTTAGGATTATTGAGTAACGCTGTGAGCTTTGAGCTAACACTGTGAGCTGTTCCATTTTATTAATGTGTATACAGAATTATGAAAACCCCTTTTGAAAGAACGCTTCATGAAGTTATCTTATGAAAAACAAAGTAATGAACATCTCACTGTTACACTGCAAGTTACAGTGTCATATATATCAAGTATGCAGATACAATATAGGTAAGGTAGTAAATACTTGAATTATTTTGACCCTCATGCCCTTTAAGTGTTACTTTCTTTTGCCTAAAGATGTTGCAGTATGTTTTTATGTTAAGTCTAAAGGTTTATTGTACAGATTGTAAGCTTCATCACCAGTCTATGCCCATAAAATGGATTTGTCTAATACCAAAGCCTTACTGTTCTCCTCTCCTTCTAATATTGTTTTTGATCAGGCAAATAGAGAATAGAGGCAGAGGACAACATCACAGATAGCTCCTAAAAACACAGACCAAAATGTTAAAACACTGAAAAGAAGAACATTTGGTTCTGCTCATGTTTTTTAGACATAGAATATCGAAATGGAAGGATTATCTCTACCTCTAACATATGGTGAATGGATCAGGGAAGTTATGAGTCGTGTCCACGTATATAAAAAAAATCAGATATACCATTAGTGGATCCACCTGAAAGTTCTGTGCGACTTGGAAACCAATTATTAGTATTATTTCTAATTATTCTAATTATTTAATTGATATTTCTATTTACTTCCTTATCTATGTATAAATGTATTAATATTGATATGTGTTTGTGTGGATGTCTGGCTGTACGCAAATTTACTAATGGTCCAGGACTTGGGGGACGAGGGGCACTGATATGGATGGACAGGAACATGACTTTACTCTCATGTGTTGAGGTTCAATTTGTCTTTTGTGATGTATTTGAAAAAATTAAAAAATGACCTTGACCTGATTTAAAAAAAAACAACAACAAATATTTAAATTACATTTCCCCTTCACAGTGTCAAGCAGCACATAGATCATTTCTGTTTTCCATGTGTCTCTCTCTAATATGCATTTATACAACTTGCTTGTCCAAAATAGTGGTGTGAAATCTCCAAATATGTAATTGTCTGTTTTTCACAGGAAAAGATAATACAGAGAACACCAAGAACTCCAAAAACATCACAATGTCCTTCAACATCTCGGAGATACGACAAAGTGTGGGGGATTACCGCCTGCTGACCAGTGCTGAGCTGCGGATGCTCATCAAGCAAACCACGATATCTACTGAGCAGCGAGTGGAGCTGTACCGGGGTCTGGGGATCTCGGCTCGCTACCTCGCTTCCCGCTTCATCACTAACCACTTGAAAGACAAGTGGTTGTCCTTCGATGTCACTGAGACCCTGCAGAACTGGCTCAAAGGGACTGGTGAGTCACAGTAAACAAGTGCATATTATCCCGTGATCCAGTACTGCTATGACCTTTGTTCGTCTGTTCTCTTCAGCCCATGAACAATCTTGATGATATTTACCTTCATGGATAAAGTCTCCAACCAGTTATGTTGTAAATTTCTGCCTTACCAGAGGACGACCAGAGTTTTGAGCTCAGGCTGTTCTGTGGATGCAGCGATTTCCAGCAAAATGTTGACAGTGGCTTCAGTTTTACCATCTCTGGGATTGCGGGTGGCAGAGGAGACACTGCAATGATACACATGATGACGCAGCAACCACCCTACATCCTGACCATGTCCATCCCTCAGAACTTCAGCAGCCACCTCACCTCACGCAAAAAACGCTCTACGGACAAGAGTGACTGTTCACTGTAAGCAATCCTTCACATATCACAATGTTCTGTTGTATTTTACGCAGACATTTTTAAAGCTGTACTAACCCTCTGACAGCTACCTGCCATTGGCATTGAAAAGTAAAAAAACATTTCAACTCTTAAAAAAAATATTTCAACTCCACTTTACAAGTCTGTGGTCATTTTAATAGCCGTATGGTACATGAGCTGCATTTGTACTCAAGAGTTTTTCAACCTTAGTCGGATGCAGCCGTTTACAATGTGCCTCTCATTCACCCACACACCAATGCAAAGCAGAGATGCCATGCAAGGCAGATGACCTGCTTATCAGGGGACAGCAAACCTTCTACCTTCTGAACTGCAGCACTTGAGCCCTGGCTTCGTGCTGATGTCTGAATTCTTACATCAAATCTGTCCTTAGTGCAGCTTTAAAATGGACTGATGTTAAAAATCCACCTTCTACGGCAACTCTGCCCTAAAAATCTCTGTGTCATTGCATTACACACCTCTTTCTCTTTCTCCAATGCAGCCAGGATTCCTGCTGCAAGCGGAGCTTGTACATTGATTTCAGGAAAGATTTGGGCTGGAAGTGGATACATAAGCCGACGGGCTACTTTGCCAATTACTGCATGGGACCCTGTACCTACATCTGGAATGCTGAAAACAAATATTCTCAGGTATAGTTCATCACCTCACTGTAGTGTGCAATACACATCTTACATGATTGAATCAGGTACAGTGGTTTCAGTGCTCAGACTGAAAGCTTTCTCACAACTTGATTCCCCCCCCCCTCGTTAGTGAAGGACTATTTTCTGAGGAAATGAATGAATCTGAATGAAACACAACATAACAAACTAACACGGTGAACACTCTAAACATTACACCTGCTAAACATCAGCTAGTTAGCATTGACAGCATTTAGCTCAAAGCAATGCTGTGCGTACCTCCAGCCTCACAGAGCCACTAGTGTAGACTCTCAGGCTTGTTCAGCTGAAGTCATGCATAATGTACACTTAGTGTCAGTAAGATATATCTTGCAAAATTTACTGGAATACACATTTATCTTGGATCTTTGCTCTTTTCAGGTGAAATAGCCTCTAAAATGACCCTTACTAAAACTTATGCTGCACATATTTACCGCACCTGTGCAACAGTAAAAGGAATCAGTTAATAGTTCATCAAAACACCAGTTGCTCTTTCATGTCATGTCGGTGATGAAATTCTGAGCTAAGTTCTTTGTTTCCTTGTGTTTCCATCATGTCTTTGGTTTTTACAGATTTTGGCCCTCTATAAGCATCACAACCCAGGAGCCTCTGCCCAGCCCTGCTGCGTTCCCGAGGCACTGGGTCCACTGACGATCGTCTACTACGTGGGCAGGCAACACAAGGTATTTGTCTCCAGCCAAATAACCTTTATTCTGATCTGAAATGTTTACAGAACATTTTATCTGAAAGCAACACTGAGAGATGATGTATCACGTTACTGCTGATTTTCACTTTCAGGTGGAGCTGCTGTCCAATATGGTTGTGACGTCCTGCAAGTGTAGCTAAAAACACAACATGGCTCACTGCTCTGCCTCCATTCAAACATATACGGAGATGGAAGAGGTCATGTTTGAGACCACACAGAGGAACATTTGACAGAGATAAGCTCCACCATTATTGTGTTGGAGGCACTACAGACCATGGACTTCTTCATATAGATGTCATTGATAATATTGCTCATGTGTATATACTTTTTACTTGCAGTACTAAAAATACCTGTATTGAAATGGATTAATTTATTTGTTGGATGGACAGATTTCTGAAGAAATGATACACAGAGTCAGTTTGACATGCTAAAGGATTAAAATGAAATTATTTTGGACAAAAAGAAAAAAAATGTTGGATAAAAGATGCCAGAGGACATGAGGACCAAAACAACCTAGATGGAAGAACACTTTTGTTTTCACAGATGACTGTCTAGGACATTTATGTTTGCCACGTCATCTTCCTAGAGAGGACATAGTTAAAGGTGCTAAAACAGTGGTTGTTGGGGTTTTCCTGGACAATAACGCTGCAGGTGTTTTTGGAGAGAGCTCCACCGGAAAGAACAGCAGACAAGCACAGGGACAGTCCAACCTGGGGAAACTCCCTCTGACTGACAGGCTGAAGCTTTCAGCCAACTGAGCAGCGTTCCACGGGAACCATCTGTCAGTTTCACTCACTGTGTTTGTCTTTTCAACCCACGTGATTTTTACAACGCTTTTTTGTCACTGTGTTTGTGTTCATAATTGAATGTCAGCTTGTCCTCGGGCTGTTAACGCAATGAGTAATATCAGTGGTTGTAAGCCTGATGACACCATGTTTTTCTCCCTCTCGGGATTTACAGCCAGCTTGTTGTCTTTAGATGGTGAGGGTCAGGGGATGCGGTTGTGGTGTTTAGACTTGATACACAGGCTTGCAGTTTTTTTTACCATAGTAAATTAGGGGCAGTTTATTGCCTTTTTTTCAGGACAAGTTTTTACTTTCATCTGAAGTGTGATGCTTTTTGCACAACTTAATTCAGCATCTATGATTTGTTTTAGGAATAAAACCAAACCATTTTTTCAGTTTACCCTATTTTATAGTGCACTTACTATTTGAAATTTGTATCTGTAAATAATAAAAAAAAATTGAAATAAACATTGATGTTAAATTATCACGTCAAAGTAGATTTTGTGAGCAAAAAAACTCCCACATGCGATGTTTCCACTTGTCAGAGAGTAGGTGTGTGTGTATCGAGTAGGGAGAAAACATTTTCCAAAATGAGACCAAACTGAAACACAAAATCATGAATGAGAGGTTTTGTCTTGCTCGTTTGCAGCATGTTTTGGTCTATGAATGCTAAATACAACTCGTTTAGAGAATGGTTAGCTTGCGTAAAACCCCTTTGCTAAAAATGTAACTTTACTTCGTATTAAACTCAGACTCGAGCTGGAAACTGAGAGTAGGCTGATGCACCTGCACACACCCCCTCTTCCTCCCACTCTTTTTCAGTATAAGGCTTCTCTCATGCCTAAATGTCTCTCGTTACCTCTCTCAGCATGCACAGAGTTCACATGATGCTTCTTTCGGCAAATTTTATAAAACCAGGTTTGCAATTAGCAGAGACTGTCCAATGTCTGAATAGAGATCTACCAGTGGAAAAGTGTGGCGTATGCCAGGTGCGTGTGGTCTATTTCTGGGCAACCACTGGATGCCTGTTTGCTCTGGACTCCTGTAGACTGATTGAAGAAGAGCAGCAAGCCCCGCTGGGCTTCACCGACAGTTAAGCTGACTCCAGCATTCCTGGATGCACAACCCGTTCTTGGCACTGCCTTCACCTGAAGGGATGCACACCATACAAACCCTTTTTTTTTTTCATTTTTTTTTTTTTTTTTTTTTTTTACAATCTCCATGCACCTCATCCACCCCCACCCCGCCAGCCCCACCCCTCTCCCTCAGTACTCAAGGGATTACTGGCAACCCATGAGGCTGAATTGGGAATGAGGAGAGCAGGTCCAGACCCGTTGGTAAGTCCCAGACTTAAGGGCAGTGACTACATGGAAAATTAAACACACATACTGCACATGAAAACACTGAACCCACTGACACACAGCCACGACTCGCACATCAACGTCAAATACCTTACATAAGCTTTGTGCTGTTGAGTGGTGTGGGGGATGCTTGTGTTGCTAACAAGGTGACAGTGATCTGTGCTATCTTGTTCCAATGCTGGTTGTGTTACCCAGGGTTCCTTTGGAAAGCACAGGAATTTTTCTCCTGTGAGTCAGCACAGAGAACGCGTGTTTGGAAGGTGCTCATCAAATACAGATAAACAAAGTAAAATGAAACATGATCAGCATAATTAAATCCCCTTTTGTCTCACCTCAAAGTGATTCAAACAGATCTGTTGCCAGGTCTTGATTTTTAATGGTGCCGAAGCAAAATATGTACTGTGTTATCTTGGCAGGGCAAATGTAATTGGAATGTTTAAAGGTTTTTTCTCTCCACAAAAAGAGGACCATTACCAAACCTAAACAAGCAAAACATGAGGTTTGCTGGAGGAGACAAGATCATTAAATTTAGTTTCTAAAAACGCCAGCACTTCCACCTGTTTTACTTTCCCTGTAACGACCAAAGAAAGGGAATGAATGTCAAGAGGCTCATAAATCCATCATGGTGTTAATGGAACAGTCCCAGAGGGAAGTCATATTCAAGTAGGCTTGTCCTTCTAACCAATGTTCATTTCTCAGCAGCTGCTTCCTCCCGAGCCCTCGGGCTTTTTATGGGACTGAAGCAAACTGCTGACATCTACCACCACAGACTGAAGCACATCCCAGAAATCCTCCATCCAAAGAGGAAAAAAGAGAGGGGGCACTTGAATTCACCGCACTATACGTGTGTTACATAAGAGAAAAGAAGAGTGAAGAGTGAGGACGAACGCCTGCAGCATTTCAGGGTCAAGCAGGTGTTCTTTTACCACTAACGCAATCCACGTGCCGAGTTTATACGACTGCATGAGTAACCAGAAAATTGTTCTGTTGTTGCACTTCATCAGAGCAAATAAGTCATTTCATTTTGACATAACTGGCCCCTTAATTGCGTCCATGTGCTGTGTTTCATCCCCTTCTATCTGCAAAAATGAAAGGCCCCTTTTTCATGTGACGCTGCTTGAAACATTTTCACTCTGTGGCACTTTTACAAGTTCACAATGAAAACTGATCATGCTGAATGTAAGCTGATTCACCACGCCACTGGTCTTGAAATGCTATTTTGGGTTCTGTCTTATTACAACATCTATGACATTTGCAATTATATGTCCACTGATCTTTGGCCACAACTGGTCATTAAAAGTGGAGCAGCAAAGCGGCCTGTGGACTCAGACGGAGCTCACTGTGACCTTAATAACACACCCTGGTGTCCTGCTGCTGCTCAGCTCCGTTTCACAAACACACAGCTGCTCAAAGCCATTGTTGCTCCAGGTGCTGAATCTGTGTATCCACACACACACACACATACACACACACACACACACACACACACACACATACACACACACACACACACACACGTCTGTTAAGACTTATTTCATTATTTTACATTGAGCTACTTTTACTTTTACTGAGCTATTTTACATTGTTGTAATCTGGGTTCATTGTAAACCTTTTATAGTCTGGAAATATACCTATTCATATATATGATCTGGCTGAATACATTTGAGTAAATGCTTCCATTTTACACATCTTTATCTCTTCTCTTTATGTGTTTGTAAAGACACCTTCACTTAGACATAACTCAAATCTAAACCCTTCAAACAGGCCTTTGAGCAAGTGAGGAGCAGTGAGTGTCCTCACAGAAATTCACCACAGTGTCTACAGATTATTTTGAGCACTGAGATGTTTTCAGAATTTGTAGGACGTTAGCCATGAGTTGACAGGTTTTCCCTTTCAATCTGTGCTGCCTTTACTGCCACCCCTCTCACTTCACACCTGCAGTTTAGGCCAAGATGGTTATCACAGTCTGAGTCAGCCTCTTTGCTCGCATTTCCTCTCTCATCTTTTTGTTAAACCCTGCCAGCTCTTTGAAGACTCCCTGGCTGTTTTGAGTTATCACCTAAACTAAACAAGGCACGTGATAGGGGAAGATAACAGGTGTATGTGAGTGAATGAATGAGGGAGAAAGAGAATATGAGACCACACACCTCTGCTGGCAAAGTACTCAGATAAAACGTTTTAGCCCAGATGTCTATTAAAACAAAAATCAACTTGGGAAAAACAACATATTTACACATGAGATTCTCTCATTTCCTTTTCACCAGATGTGCTCTGTTGTCATGCACATAACCAGTAGCTAACATCATAGCTCAATACATGGAGGATCAAAGACAGAGCAGAAACCCAAACCCTCTTCAAAGTGAAAACTACAAAGGGAAAGTATGATAAACCCTGTGAGATTGTCTGAGTGTGGTTATAAAGCATGCTGTGCCCTGACTCATTTTCTGGACCTCAGTAAGTAAGAAATGTTTTCTAAAAAAGGAAAGGTACCAATTACATCTCTGGACTGGCTCCTTCTCACGGTACCGCCCCTCAGTTTCCTTCCTTCTCAGAGTCTCTCTCTCTCTCTCTCTCTCTTCCTTTCTCAGTCTCTGGATGCAGTGGGACAAATCTGCCCCTATAAACAGCTACTATCTCCCTGGGTAATAAACAGAGGAAAAGATCTTACTCTGGGGTCTGAAAAGACAACATTGTCCATAGGATCTACACCCAGAGGACGCCCTAAATAGCAGTTCAATCTCACAGGAACATACACTAGTGGGTGATGATGTTGGTGGGAAGGGAGGAGAATTGGTAGGGGTTGAGATTTTAGGGTCCTATAATTGTCCATAGCTAATCTCTACTACTTTAGCATCTGTAGTTCAATGAGTTTTTATAGAGGGTTTCTCTCAACAGTCTTGTTGCAAAAACTCTTTCTGGGGTTTTAGCTTAAATCTACAATTGTACTGGCTTATAAAATCTGAACATAACAATTTTAAATGTGAGTCACTTGCTTTTGTTTTGGTCACTGCCCTGTGAACTCTGCATTGTTCTCGGGCTGCTGGACACATAGCTGGTAACCAAAACAATGAGCTAAAACAGGCTAAAAGGCTGTGTACAGCTTGACAGTTGGGTGATTATTCTCAGTGGGTTTGTGACAGCGACGGACCCCTTTCACATGACATTAGAGCATAAACGATCAGTCGATTAACTGTTCGGTTGATCAACAGAGAATTTACAGATTCTCTGCCAAAAACTGCCAAATGCAATTCCAGCTTCGATCTGGGTTTGTAACTATTGGCGACTCAAAACAATCAGTTTGAAGACATCACCTTGGATTTGCTATCATTTTACAGACTGAACCATTAATCAATACACCATATAAAAATAATGATTAAAATATAATGGTCGCCTGTTGCAGCCCTACATGACAAATTGTTGGATGATTTGTGGTAGAGGTTAAAAATATATTGATCAGTGGAGATAAATTCTGTTCTACGAAATGTATAATAATTCTAACTAGACATTGCAAAATAGTACACTACATAGTGACTACATGCAAATGATCTTGGACACAGCCACAGAGTTACAGAAGCCGCATGAGGCATGCTGGGAGAGGGGGCAGGGCCTCAGCTCTCCGGAAACCCCTTAGTGAGCTTTGCTGAACTGAACTGAAACTTAAGTTCAATCACACTCCATTACTCATCCCACTGCCTCCTTTCTCCACACACACACACACACACACACACACACACACACACACACACACACACACACACACACACACACACACACACACGCAGTATAGCAGCGGCAAGGCTGCTGACTCCAATTAAGAGAGGTGTGACTAAAGTCACAAATCACACACATCGGCCTTAAAGTGAACTAGTGGACAGGAAGAAATATCATCTTCTCATCCAGTGAATGCATGCACACACACTCACACACACATATTGCCTGTATCACATGGTAAGCTGACTCTTCTTATTGGATAAATGGGAGGCTAGAGAGGTGTTTTCAAGGGTAGCTTGGTACAGGGTCTGTTTTAGATTAGTCAGCCATGATCTGTGGCCTCCTGTGTCAGTAGGGCTTCCAGATGTATTGATGGCTGTACAAGGGTTATGACAGCAGAGAGAAAAGCTCGGCAGCCTGTTCCTCCATTGCCTCCGCTCAGAGGGACATTAGGTCAGCGTGCCCCCACCCCTCCTCCCTCTCCCTGCTGGCTTTGAATTCCCCAATGAACAACACATTCCTCCTCCCTACAGTCTCTCTGTTTATGACACGCCATCCTTTGAAGCAGCATGGTTAGTGTTTGTGCATGTGCATGGGTGCACAAATGCGTGTGTGTGTTCAGCGTGACACTGTCAAAGTTGGAGTGTGAGTTTGAGTGTGTTGTGAGTATTCCACAGATCGGACGCACCTGCGCAGGTATGATACGGGCATACATCTGTGTGACATCTGTTTTTTTTTACATCTCTGCACTGAAGGCGGAATCTAGGCCAATGCGAATTATACAGAGACAGGGAGAGAGCATGAGAGCGAAGGGTGGAGGAGAAAGCTGTGAGTCATCACCAAACTTGGGATGCGCTCGTTTTAAAAGGCAGAGATCGAGAGGGGCTAGACAGGGTGTTGAGACAAAGAAAAACAAACGAGTTGGTTTTCTAATTAAAGCAGCCCTGAAGGAGAGGGTGGGGGTGTTAGGGAGTCGCGGGGTGGTGGAGGTCAAAGCCAGCTGAGTCATTCCTTTACACCCATTTCCTGTGATCCAGGCACTTTGGGAGCGGGCAGAAATTATGTGCTTGGTTTATGCAGTGCTTCCTCATTTCTCCTCCCAGGCAGCGTACTCTCACACGCAATCAAATTATACATGGTCACCCATGAGAACACATTCAAACACTCTCATGCATAAATGTCCAGCTTATGTATGCACACATGTGCTCGCACATATACATGAACCCATACCTGTGTAAACAGCTGCATACACAATAGATTTTTTTTCCCATATCTTTCTCAAAATAGGCAAGGCAGTGTATTTCTATTACTCACTACTTTTTCACTTCATGTTATATGTTCTTCCGTGTTTTCAAGCGTTGTACAATTCTCTGCTCTTTACTTGAGTATTATCAATATATAAATGCCACATTTAACTTTTACTCCACTACATTTCAGACAGCAAGATGTTCCTTTTATTCAGCTATTTGTACTATATATAACTAGGCTTTGTAGATTTGACCTATGTATTAAACTACACAACAGTATAGAAAGTAGGTAAAATAATCTCCATCTCAAACAGCTACATTACAATGCTGCTTCCTCGTTAATGCACCAGTAATTAGGGATGAGTATATTTATAATATTAATATTACAAGTGTGAGACTTGTTGTTGTAATGGGAGAGTTTTTTGTTAAGTAAAGCATCTAAATACCTTTTTCACCTCATGCTCATTTTCCATTTGCTTCTCCTTCTTTTCCTACAGCCCCCACCTCTTCCTCCATTTTAAGGTGCCAAACAAATAAATTAGACTTGACAACAGCTTTGGCAAACAAGCTCACACATACACACACTTAAACATATAAACACATGTGCTCAACACACTGATAAACAAGTCATAGTGGTGGGCAGGTATAACAGAACCCAGACTTCAAAACTGGGCAGAAATTCAAGCCAGTCTATCTGAGCATCGGTACCACGGTCCGACCGTCTGGCACTGCTGAATCACAAAGGCTAATGTTCAGTACTCCAGAACGACTGAGAGCTCCACACGCAGCACGCTTTCCCTAGTGGCATCTGAGCAAGCTTTGAAGACTATTGATTTTCATGATCAACTTTTTGACCACAGTGATGATACAGACGATCAAAAAGTCTACTGCATTCCACTGAGGTCCAGTGAGAGGTTGGAAGATAGTATCTGTGGTTAATCTCTTGGCTCATACCACCCGATGAACACATGTGAGTGCAATGCAGAGTGTGGTCCTCATTTTGTTTTAAATATCCCCGCTGGTCTCTGCGCTGCAAATAGGTACAAAGAGGCCGTCTGCTCCACAGAGCACCTTGATCTGACGCTGCCTCTCCTGGCTGGCCACCCAAGTGTACAGGATGTGAACTAATACTTTACGGTAAGGAATTTCACTCCTTAGAGATTAAAAAAAGGTTCAGGGATGAGTCTGGAAGGCACCCAAAGGTCTATCAGTAGTTAATGCTAACTGACAGGAAAGTCCAACAGTAAGAGCAACAGGAAGAGGAAACTCTCCCCCACAACATCCTGGATGACCTGCCTATGTGTGACTGGATATTTTCAGACACTGCGCAGGGTTTAGGAGTCTGTATTTGTGCTTCACAGCTGGTATTGACATGGCAAAGTTTTAGTGTCTCATTAGTAACTTGAAAAGCATCTGTTTACCAGCTTGTGTGTATCCACTATTATGCAGTGGTTGGGAAAGTAATGTTATGCTGACAGATATTTACGGTTTGTCTTGAACACTGGTGACATGGTTGTCTGTCTGCTGCCCGGCTTGTTTTGTTATTGTTGTCTCGCCACATCAGATCTCAGCTATTCGAGCCACTTGAGATAATTCAGTCCCGTTAGGGGAGGTTGGGTGGGCTTTCTCAACAACTCTCCCTCTTTCCACCTTGTTTGCAGACTTCTTCCAGTCTGCCTTCCCTTTCAAGTCCTATAGTCATCTAATGGTCAGAGTGTGTTCACCCAGACATCCTGAGTCACTTATGATGCGGGTTCTTTCTGTGGGAAGGCTTGACCATGTGTGCTGTGCTCAACCGTTCTTTGCTCATAAACAGTAGGAGCACAGCCTGTGATGTAAAATAAACTAGCTGCCACAGCATGTCGTTGCTACCGTTAACTAGTGTGAAAACAACAACCGCACTGCCAGATGAAAGGGCTGCAGCAGGGCACACAGCCGCTCTGCTTGTGCGACACTGTCGCTTTGACAGATAATCCTTGGGCTCCTTCTTGTTTTATGAGCTCAAGTGTTAGAGGGTTTCTGTCCTGCACAGTAGCAGAACTGTCCGATGTGGGTGTGATGCAGAGCCTGTCACCAAGCAGGTGAAATGAGCAAACAAACTGTTTGACTCCAAGTAAACTGACGGTGTGCTCCATAGCTTGAAATGAGCACTAGAAAAAAAAAGGTTTGCTGTGACTTGACAAGACCACGTGTACAGTTAAATGGGAGTTTTTGTCACTCTCTCTGGTTCAGTACGATCACAGACAGTGTGGGAGCTTGTCAAACATGAGGACCTGGCTGAACACACAGAAGCTGTACTGAACTACATCAGGTTCTGTGTGGAAAATGTGACAACCAAAAGACTCATCCGGGATTTCTCTGACAGCCCCAGACAGCCTCAGTGACTACCGCCCGGTGGCACTCACTCCCATCTTTATGAAGTGCTTTGAGCGGCTGGTCCTCCGTCATATCAAAGACTGCCTCCCCCCATCCATCGACCCCCATTAGTTTGCCTACAGGGCAAACAGATCGGCAGAGGGCATCACCCTACACACTGCGTTGAGCCACCTAGAGCTTTGAGGGAGCTACATCAGGATGCTCTTTGTGGATTATAGCTCAAGGAAGCTGTCTGACCTAGGTCTCCCTCCACTCACCTGGACACTTCACACCCTGGCTCTCACCTGTTTGAGCTGCTGCCCTCTGGCAGGCGGTTCATGGCAACGAGAACCAGGACAAACTGCCTCAAAGACAGTTTTTTCCCCAGTGCCATCAGGCTGCTAAACCATCATAATATGCAATAAAAACATACTACTGTGCACTATGTTTTACTATAATATGTGCAATATGGGACAATTTTTATTTCTTCTCTCTTCATTTTTGTCTGATACAAAGGTCATGCTGCCATTCTTATTGTACATATGTATATACTCAGAGACACCTTTGATTTTTCTACTTAATATTTTTTATCTTTATGTATATATTTTTCTTTTCTTTTTGTATTTATGACACACAATCACCTTAGAGGGAAGTGCCACTGTAATCTCATCGGACATTGTTCAATGACAATAAAGGCTATTCTTTTCTATTCTATTCTATTCTATTCTATTCTATTCTATTCTATTCTATGGTTGATGTCATAGGGCGATATAAAGCAGTGTTTGGGGTGGTCACTGTCTGTAAATATCATACCCAGGGTGTTTCTCCTCTCTTTTTCCTCCTGCTCACACATAGCATGCAACAACCTTATCACCTCGAATATTTACAGCAGCCTCTTGACTCAGTGTGTCTATTTCACATCCTTCATCGTCTGCTCTGCTCTGTGTATCTGCATTCCTCCCTGCAAGTTTCTGTCTTTCTCTCAGAGGCTCACAGACATGGGTCTATTTGTTTGAATTTCTCATTTCCTGTTTGGGGTGTGTATCCGATCCCTTGTTCTCATGCCCAGCACACATCAAACACTCACTCTGCTAAAAATGAGAAATAGAGACAGACAGGAGGATGAACAGAGAGCATATAAATGAGGGAATGATGGGCAAAAGTAGATGTGAACGGGAGAGGGGTGTGCGTGGAGAGAATCCGACCGATCGTGTGAGGACAGTGGAAGGGAAAATCCTGACTGAGGACACAGACAGTGAAAACCAAAAGAAAAGGGAATAGGAAATACAAAGTGGTTAATCATAATAATATCCACAGATGTAGCCAAATAAGGCCAGACTTGTGCCAAAAGCTGAGCTCATACTGCAAAAATAGTTTTTCATCCTAATCTAATTTTTAAGGAATCTGGGCTGCTTTTCACTTCCCATAGCAGTTTTTATTCAATTTAATTATCTGTTTAGTTGGTCATTTTCTAAATTTCCTTTAACAAGGCTGTGGTGCCAGTCGCTCAGCAGGGAGCTGCTGGGTATGTGCCATTAAGAAAAAAACAACATCCCGTACTCTGCCTCACATTTCCACCATCAAGAATTGATTCCTTTCAGGCTGTGAATGGGCTTACACTCAGGTTTGGAGACGTGGTTTCAGTGGCCAATGCAGCTGTCCTTATTGTATGAGTTCATGAGTTTATGCCAGTGCACGCTCAGTCTGTTCTACCAGCAAATAGGATATAAAACCAAACACTGCCTTTTGTTTCTGAGCTGATATTAAAAGTAATATAAACGATGAGGGATGGGAGAGTCATTTGTAACTGTCAATTAAAAAGTTCCCTTTTGTTCTGTTTTCAGTTGGCAAAAAGTTTTTATGAATGGAAACAAGTCCTGCTTTTTCCTGTTTTTACAGCAGAAACAATAATATCAACATGTCAACAAAAACAACTCCTTGACAACACTCACTGTTTTACCAAGCTGTGGATAAATACCAGCAAAAATCATACTTTGTCATTATAATCAAGCGTAGAAAATAAGTGAAATGTTATTTAGGATTGTTGTGCTTTATACCCAGATAACTTTAAGTTACCTAAAATCATAGGTTTCTAAAATGTGCATTTAAATGGAAAAGTGAGTAAATGATTTTAAGAAACAAACAAAGAAGAAAAACAAACAAACATTTTTGTTTATCTGGATTCAGATTCTAATACAATCCTGTCTGCTCATCAGGACTTTCACTTCAGCTGTTTTCACTGCAAGCACTGAAAGTCACAACCTTACTTTAAACTTAAAACAGCTCCACAAGAAATGTGAACAGATGTTCAACAAAATATAAACACAATTGCTTTCTATACCCTCCTCCAGCCCCCTCCCCTACCCACCCCGGTTACAAGTCCAAGAAACACAGGAGAAAACAGACAGCGGAGGTTTTAATGTGGAAAGGTAAAGCCAGCAGCAGACTTTTTAGGCAGGTATGCATCACGTTTCTTTTTCCACTTACATGAAATTTCCAACCCCTCACTCCCCTGTAGCGCAAATAACTTTAGTGAACATGTGATGTGTCATTGCAGGATGTTGATTTACACACTGTCTGATGGTTATACTGATCAACACGAGGTTTTACAAGGACATGGAGGAGAGACTGTGTAATGCTGCTGCATAAAGTGAGCAATCCCTGCAATTCGTAGATGACTCAGAGTCTATCAGTAAAAAATGCCAGCTTGCAGTTGAACCAAACATCTGAACCAAGCACAAGCCAGATAGAGGGAAATAAGAAAAAAGAGGAAGGGTGGAGCTCAAGAGGATGAGTTTTTTTTCTCAATTTATCTTTAATTTTGGTGGAAGTCCTTTGCCCTGCCCACTAGAAAAACACATGGTTCAAATAAGTGCGACCCCCCACAGACCCCCTGAAGTCAAGCTCTCATTAGTGAATTATTTGGACAGATGGGAGTAGCGGAGAGGAAACACGACTCTGTTGCAATTTCAGCTTCTACAAAACACTGGCAGAGTCTAACATGACGATTAAAGTAGTGGCGTAATAGACTAAAAGGGGGTGTTCAAAATTCTACGCAATGCTTTTACATGCTACAGGATAATAAATAGAGAGAAGGTCTGGATCAGGCCTATGTAACATATACTCCACTCACTCTGAGGCCTCATTCACTGGCTCGCGGCCCTGGAATGCCACTCACATTCTCCCTGACCTTCATCTGTCTCTTTCTCTGGTTGCTCGTATATCTCTGCGTTCCTCCATTTGTGTTTGTTTTAAC
Source organism: Toxotes lorentzi (assembly GCA_037833715.1). Taxonomy (NCBI): domain Eukaryota; kingdom Metazoa; phylum Chordata; class Actinopteri; family Toxotidae; genus Toxotes; species Toxotes lorentzi. Next base: position 3,336,313 of record JBBMJY010000026.1, read on the forward strand.
TTTCTCAGGACCCCTCCAAAGCCCACGCTCATGCATCGTACACCCAAGAGGACAGCAATTTTCCTCCTCCATGCTCCTAGCAAGCCAGATTTTCTCTACCTCTCTCCCTCCCACACTGTCTCTCCCACTCACTTGTCTGCGTTTACTCTCATGTGGGGCTGAGGTTGTAACGTCAGCTAGTTCTCAGTCAGTCGCATTGTGTTTTTTTTTTTTTCCCGTTCTCCCTCCCTGAAGTGCTGTGCTACTAGTAAAACCATCACAGAACTAGACGTGTTACGGCTCAGACAAAGAGACGAGTCATAAGCAATATAAGAGAAAGTGAACTCACGCTCAGGGTTAGTAAGCATTCGACAGGGGTCACAGTGAGTCACCCAACTGTTTGGCCTCTTACTCTTCACTGCGGGATGTCGCTTGTGAGTCAGGGCCACAGACTGGACTGAGCTGTATCCTCCGTGTCACAGTCACTTGAGTGTCTCTTATTCTGTTGAACTTCTAACCCTAACCATCTAAAACCCAAACACACCAAACCACAAACCAATTTCTCAAAGGGTTGACTTTTCCTTTCTGGTACACAAGACAGATGTCCCTTTCCAGACTTCACTGCCCCACAACACTTTCTGACGACAGACCTCTCATAGTCTCTGGTAGTGGAAAGGTGTTTCAGCTTGGATGTGTTTTTGCTTAAGGTTGCGTGATGTTTTTGCAAAGCAGTTGTGTGAGGCTGGGGTGCGTCAGATGGCATGTGTGAGTGAGTAAAGTTGTGGAGATGTGCACCTGTGCCATATTTGTCCCCTCATTGCTGTATCTGAGGTTTGCCGGAGGCCTTCATTGCTGTGGTCAGATGGCAGGAAACTTCAACATCCTGAAGCCTGAAGGCATCTGTAGTCTGGGGCTGGCCTTTTACTTCTGCACTTTAATTAGTTGGAAATGTATTTCTTTTAAGTCAAAGAGGCCCAGGCTTGAGGACAGGCTATTTCGAAATATTCAAGTCACAAAACTTTTGGCTTGGACATGAATCATTCATCTAATCTATAACTAATGATGCTGTTCTAACTCATTACTCAACATCTGCACATTTTTCTGGTTAACCTCACATTAATGTACTTCCCTTAATCAGCAGTGTTATTGTTGCCAACAAACCCAACTGGTTATGCCGCCCAATTTCATGAGTATTTCATGAGTATTTCAGTGAAGGTCTACACTGACCCCCGCTGGTTAATAAACTAACAGAACTCAAAGGGAAGTGTTCCTACTCGACACTGTCTACATTTAGTTTTGAAGTTACATTGCCAGTGTCTCTTACATACACACTTTTCTGTGAAGTAATGGGGCATCAAGATTTTCATCTCAGGCATTCAAACCTCAACACAATATGTTTATGAATTAACAACACAAAGCTGTAGTTTAAACCTGGTGTATTGTTATTTTAGTTTTGCACTGGGCTTTATAATTAAGAAAGACTCAACCAAATTCTTTCTTCTTTGTATTTGAGGTATAAGTTGTATTTTCCAAGTAATAAACATTTAAACAACACTTACAAACATTACAAAAAAATTACCATTTTCATAGCACTGAAAAATATTTTCGGTGTTTCTCAAATATTTGTGTAATCTCCGTCCTGCAGCGACATTTTTCCCCCTTTAAAGTTAACAACCAAAAAAAACTTTGCGACCTTTGCGACCGTCCAGTCAATGGCGCACGTCTCTGAAAACGGCAGCGAGAAGAAGATGGCGGAGGGAGGTAACGATGCAGAGCTACTGAAGGAGAAGGCGAATAAGTATTTTAAAGGTAAGTTTGCAGACCTGTCAAGTCGGTGGCTTTTGTCAGCGGGTTGTAACAGATAAAGACGGGGCCACGAATCGCAGGAGGACATGACTGTGTCTCAACACGCTCCAACCGGTTGCTAATGTCAAGCTAAGCTAACACCGCCTGGAAAGCACGCTAGCTGTAAACCCCATTCATTGGATTAGCAGGTTGAGCTAACGTTACAGCATCGGTGTTAACTCGTGCTTTCACCCGTGTCTTGTGTTCGTGCCCTTGCTGAGATTTGGTGCCAACTCTGGCTTGTTCAGCAACGACCCCTTTGTTCTGATTTAGTGGTGATATCAGGTCGTGGTGTAGTTTTATGTGAGGTTCATTCAACAAGAATTTTCTGTTAGCAAACGACGCGTGTGAGCACCAGCGAGGCTCACTTTATGTACACGGTTGCACTGGTTATTATAGGGTTGTTTGCTAGTGCAAATACATTTTAAATGGCGTGTGTGCGTTCTGATTAGACGGAAGTTAATTTTGTAAGGGGATAACTAAATGTTGTCACGCTTCACTCCCATTTTGGCCCAAGAAACTGTTTAGTTTGACTGAGAAGCATCGATCACTAAAGTCAAGTTTTCTTGCTCTGTAACTTAAGTACATTTCAGCCGCCCGTTCTCCCTAGTACAAACTACTGGAGTCGTTTGCTGATGTTAGGTTATAGAGTGTGCGCTTTTTTACATGCTTCCTGTGCGTTGAAGTTTGTGGTTTCAAGAGGCCTGGGCACTACCGGGACTCACACCGTGATGAGTCAGAGCAGATGTAAGGGAAAGGCTGTCTGTGGTCGGATGAGCAGGATTATTGTCTTCTGTCTGGTCTGAAGTATCGTGCTCAAAATATCTTACATATCCTTGTTTATTTGACACATAAGCTTTATTTAGTTTGCTGTATACTGGTAAATGCAAGTATATGATCTGCTCATAAAATGAATTTAAGGTATTGTAACAAATTTTGATCAACAAGTACAATCGAGTGCACCCACGTGGCCAGAAACAAGCATAGCCATTTCACTGTAAACATTAACCCTTCACAGAGGTAAGTGCATTATGGTACTAGCCGTGTAGTGATCATGTACAGAATACTGTTGTTTTATTTATCTTGAGGTATTGAGTGAAGCATATTGTTGATATTGTTTTTTTATTTCAAAGTTTTTCTTTATTGTCTCTGTATAATCTTTTGGATTAATAAAATAAGTATTGTATACATACAATTTCAACCATAGAATGACAGACACAGGCTAACAGGGCCCAAAGTGATGACTTCAGTTAGCTCATTTCAGTGTAGAAAATCCAAATATTCTAATTTAGAAATGAGAAAAAGCAGATCTGCAGGGGCTGTTACCAGGAAATGTTTTGGTACTTTAACTTGAAATATTACTAAAAGATAATTTAAAGTCTGACGTTTTGTGTATGAATTATCAGTTGATTGACTAATCAATTTCAGGTCTAATTTTATTTTGTCATTGTTGTTAAACTCTAGTGTCACCCCAGCAGGAAATAGCTAATAAACCTGTCTTTGTGTGACACTTTTTATATGAACTTTTTAGAACCACAAACTCAGTGTTTGTTCAGTGAAGATGTGACATTTGTTTTTCAGAGAAAGACTATGAAAATGCTATCAAGTACTACACCGAGGCCTTGGAGCTCAATCCATCCAATGCCATCTACTACAGCAATCGAAGCCTGGCATACCTACGCACAGAGTGCTATGGCTATGCCCTGGCGGATGCTACAAAGGCCCTGGAGATAGACAAAAACTACATCAAGGGTTATTACCGCCGTGCCACCTCCAACATGGCACTGGGCAAGTTTAAGGCTGCACTTAAGGACTATGAGACGGTAAGAAATATAGCATCTTTGGCTCTCAGTAGCAGCATGCAGGCTGAACTGAGAACATTACAGGACACTAACAATCTGCAGAGTATAACTAAATGTTTTTCCCTTGTATTTTCTCAAAAGAAAGAGATCTACAGTTCCATCTGCTGATCTGTCACCACGAGTTAGGCTCTTCATGTGGCCTTAACAGCTCAAAATAGGGACTATCCCGTAATCCAGTCATGATGCCAATTAGATCCTGTGTAAAGGCACTCATACCACAGCTAATTTGGTGTCTATTGTTGTTCATGCTGTTCTCATAACAAGCAATGTCAGTATACCAACAAAGACCTCTAAAGCTCAGCCATGGTCTTAGCAATTTATTGCACAAACTAGACCAAGCACCATTACAACAGAAAAGGAGAATTGATGCTTATGAGACTGTGAGAGGACTGTGTCATCCAGCAGAAACAGTTTGCTTAATTAAGAAATTTGATCCTACCATTTACACTCGGCTCTCTGCAGCTACACTGAGTGAATGTCCTTATGTCTGCCTCGGTCTTAATACCTGTTAATGATTTGCCAGTGTGTTTAATTTATGTCTTTTCCCCGTTCTGATGATAGGTAGTAAGGGTTCGACCAAATGACAAGGATGCGAGGATGAAGTATCAGGAATGTAACAAGATTGTGAAACAGAAGGCTTTTGAGAGAGCCATTGCCAGCGATGAGACAAAAAAATCTGTTGTTGACTCTTTGGACATTGAGAACATGAGTAAGTTTCCTTTGTTATTGGGGAAATGTTGTCTGAAAAAAAATGTTGTCTGTGAACATAATGTTGCATGTAAAACAGGAACTAAGGATAACAAAATGCACTGGTATGAACTATTGGACTTTTTGCTTCTCGATTTTTCATCTGAAATTAAGATGTCCTTGTATTTCAGCGATTGAGGATGACTATGTAGGCCCCAAACTTGAAGATGGGAAGGTCACATTGGCGTTCATGAAGGAGATGATGGATTGGTTCAAAGACCAGAAGAAACTGCACAGAAAGTGTGCTTATCAGGTAAACGAGTCAAGTTTGTTCATATGAAACACAGCACACTTACTGACGGGAAGCTTACCTGAACCTGTAACTAACCCTTTTTTTTTTTTTTTTTTTTTTAAACTCTTTCAGATTTTGGTGCAAGTTAAAGATGTTCTATCAAAACTACCAAGTCTCGTTGAAGTCACATTAAAAGAGGTGAGGACTGTGAATATAATCACTTGTGAAGTGAATTAAAGTGTATTCATTCCTTAACACTGAATGAAACAGTAGAATAGAATTTCATTCTTTGATTACCAACTCTATGGTCTGCCTGTAAGAGGACTACAGAAAATAAAACGTAAAGGTTCTGTGACAAGATGTTATTTTTCAGTCATCATTTTTTTTGTTTAGACTGAAGTTGTTCTGTTTCTTTTTGCCACAGACAGAAAAAATAACTATTTGTGGTGACACCCATGGACAATACTACGATCTCCTCAACATCTTCAAGTTGAATGGCTTACCCTCAGAGACCAACCCTTATGTATCCTTTATTTTTTTCACACAGTCACACATCAGGTTTTACATTTCTTTTCAATGTAGTTGTTCTACTCATTTGTACTGTTCCGTGTCTAATATGTCAACAAGAGCCACAAGTCTCAAATCCAGAACTTGTGCGTCATAGTGCTTAACCACAGAGTTCAGCTGTTCAATGGTGACTTTGTGGATCGCGGCTCTTTCTCTGTTGAGGTCATTCTTACCCTCTTTGGCTTCAAGCTGCTCTACCCCGACAACTTCCACTTGCTTAGGGGTGAGAACATTCACGGCGTGCTTGTGAACAAGTCGGTGGACGCATGTGCACTATCTACAAATGTGTGCTGTACATGCCACAGTAATGTGTCACACTTAATACATTACACATTACACAATACAAGTTCAAAGCACAATGCTGAAATTCATTTATCCATTTTTGTGTGCACATTTCCTTTAGTTTCTGCTGTTAAATTACACACTTTGTACTGAATTATAAAGTTGTTTAAACAGGATAATATAAGATACAATAAACAAGTATGTACCTGCAGGTAACCATGAGACGGACAATATGAACCAGATGTATGGATTTGAAGGGGAGGTCAAGGCCAAGTACACAGCCCAGATGTTCCAGCTGTTCAGCGAGGTCTTCCAGTGGCTGCCTCTTGCTCAGTGTATCAACAACAAAATACTGGTAAGCAACAGCAGTGTGAGCTACGTAGTACGTGGAAATCTGAGTTGTCCTGATAAGACTGACGCTGTGACAGTCTGGGTTTTTATATATATATATATATATGCAAACAGCCGTAATTGACCTGAATCCTCCTGACGACTGCTGTTGTTATGAATGCTTTTTGCGGCCTGCAGTGGTTCGATGTTGAAGTACTATGAAATTCTCCATCTCAGGTCATGCATGGGGGGCTGTTCAGTGAAGACGGCGTCACATTGGATGACCTCAGGAAGATTGACAGGAACAGACAGCCTCCAGACTCAGGTAGGGTCACACTCCACATGCATCATCAATTTAAAACTGGCTGAAATCATCTTTAGAGGAGAAAACGGGTACATTTCAACACCTTCCTCCACTTTTTCACAGGTCCCATGTGTGACCTCCTCTGGTCAGATCCACAGCCTCAGGTCAGTTCCTACCCACCTAATACCTCAGAGCGACATTGATTGCACCTCTGTCTTGGATTAAGAATTAGTCTGACAACTCTCCCTCTCTCCCTCATGCAGAGTGGCCGGTCGATCAGCAAGCGAGGCGTTAGTTGTCAGTTTGGCCCAGATGTGACGGAGCGCTTCCTGGAACAGAACAAACTGGACTTCATCGTGCGCAGTCATGAGGTCAAAGCTGAGGGCTACGAGGTCACTCACTCAGGGAAGTGCATCACCGTGTTCTCAGCACCCAACTACTGGTACGTAAACATGGCCGCCAACTTCAGAGTGTCAGCTGTTTCTGTAGCTTAACCTTAACTGTTGTGTTATGTTTTCTGCCTTTTCCCCCAGTGACCAGATGGGAAACAAAGGAGCGTATATCCACCTCAGGGGATCAGACCTCAAGCCAGAATTTCACCAGTTCACTGCTGTGGTCAGTATCCTGTGCTCTGAAGTGTATTCATCCTAATTGTTTTGGGAAATAATGTTATTATTAACAACTGTTCAGCGTGTGTTTGGGGGTTAGGCTTTCTAATTTAGAGAATCTTTTTGATGGGTTCTGCTGTCATCATTTTTGTTATTGTGCTCAATTTTTTGGTAATAATTTACTCAAGAGCTTCACTGTACAGATTTGAAACATGAAATGAGCTCTATTGACTTCAGAGGCAAAATGAGTCCGAAAGTCAAATTATTAACTGAAACTTTGATTATAATGAAGTAAAACTGGGATAAAGACAAAAGCTACTAAAATAATTATTGCAAACGCAAGTTGGGGACGTTAACGTGACAGGCTAACAGTGTTTAATTTGGCAGCTCAGACAACAGAATCTTTTCAAAAGCATGTTGAAGTGTGATCTAATGCTTTTCTTCCTCTCATTGTCTTTTACAGCCTCATCCGAATGTCAAGCCCATGGCATATGCCAACACGCTAATGCAGTTGGGGATGATGTAGAGGCCACGCAACTCTGTCTGTGACACTGATGACCTCCACCTGACCCGAACCATCCCAGCCACCTCACTCCCTCCAGTGCTCGGACATGCTCTCATTCATGCTTAGCCTAAGGGATCCCTTTCCCCGACAAACTTTCCGCTAGTTGTTGCAGAAAACGTGTGGTGTAGTTCAGTTGGGAAGAGATCACTTAGACCAGACAAGCCCACTCCAGAACTGGCCACGTCCTTTCTTGTTATCGGTTAAAACTGGAAAACCCCCATTTCCATTGTCCATTTTAAATGTATAAAAGGAAATCTGGGGGAGCCAGTTTGAATGGGCCAGAAGCTGCTGAATAAATAATGGTAGTATTGTTATCTCTAATTAACAGGTGCTGTGCTTAAGTTTGTCGGTGGAGGAGATGCTGGATCATCAGCCAGTACAAATGACCAGACAGCAGAGACAAAGTCCAGTGTTAAATTTAATTAATTTATACATTTTATGTTTTGTACAATTTCTTATTCATGATAATGTTAATATTCACTTATCTTAAGATTCTATGGAAAATATTCAGTTCATTAAACATTATTTGTTTATTCCTCATTCTGATATGTATAGGTCTGCTTATTCTTAGACCGAGTGATGGGGCACAATGTGTTGAAGAAGGGAGGGTGGGAGTGGGAGCACTGGGGTGTCACACAGTTGTGACTGAGAAATGGTTTACTTATGTAAACCTGACATTTCCCAATAAACTGGCTACACTGGCTTTACTGGGAAATGTCGCGGAGGGGGGTCACTTAGCAGAATTTCGCGTAGGTCCCTGGGGGAGGTCAGGACCAGTGACTTTGTATACAGTCATTGGTCAGGACCAGGACCGTCCCCGGTTGCACACAACTCACAATACAAGAGCCGCTTTTTCCCCCGTCGCATTCATTTGACGTCACGAGTCCGAACAGCTGATCGTCAGTCGTCAACTATGCGCCACAAGTTGACAACACACAGCACGAGTTTCACCTTGTTGCGAACCCAGCTGGACACCGAGGCAGCAGCAGCAGCACCGACAGCACCGACCTGAGATGCCGAAATATTGTTCGGTTCCAAACTGTAAGAATGACTCCGGGAACCGTAATGACAGGAAAAGCTTCTACAAGTAAGATGGTGATGTTTATAAAAAAAAAAAAAAAAAGTGTTTTAGCAAGCTAAGTTAGCTGCTCAGGTACTGCTGCTAGAGGCGTGATCTAACTTTGAGAGACAATCTTTCACGACGTCGATTTTTTAAAAACAGTATTTTTGCCGAATGAAATTAGGAAATGAGTCGCTATTGGCATCTGTTTCGCCGCTATTGGCATCTGTTTCGCCGCTTTGTGATGACGTGCTAAGTTTGTGTCTTCGTGCTTCGATCTATGACTGAATCACGATTCGGAGGCTGGGTTTTTTTCACCTAACACTCTCAGCTGGCAGTTTATTAGGTGCACCAAGCTAAAATGCAGTGTAATGCAAATGTCATGGGGTAAATCCTGCCTCCAAGAAAGTTATAATCAGTTTTTATTGCAAATTATTTCTGAGAACTGTTGCTGCTTTCGAGGCTGCAATTTGTGGTGCTGGTGTTTCCGTTATTTTGTCCACCCCATTTCTATAACATAACATTAAAAAAAACAGAAACAGCTCTCTGTGAAATACAGTACAATGAATCAGCTCCACGAACTACATCATCCAGAACACTGAACATCATACTCTTGCTGAGGGAGGATTTATTTCAGGACTGTTGTATTAGACTTCTTTAGTTTTAGGTAGATGGACCTAATAAACTGCCAGCTGAATGTATTTTACATATCAGTTTTTGGAAATGTGTAGTTGAGTTTTACTCCACACGGTCTGTAACAGGAAGTCAGATTGTAGTGATGATGTCATCTTAATCCTGGAGGTGGAGCTGCTGGGACAATATGACAAAACACTGACAACTGGAAACCTTTAAAACTGTCCTCAACGTGTCCAGAGCAACAGAAACCCTGTCCAGGACAGTTGAGTCAAGACAGATGTTATGGGAAAAGGTGTTCTGATGCTTACCTTTCAGCCTGCTATCTCACTGACTGCACTGACAAGCAATGGCTGGCTAGCTACTTTGCTAACATAGCACATAGATGTGATAAGCATGAGTGACATGACGGTTGTAATGGACATGGTTATGTTAGAGTTAAATCGAAAGGGGGAAATGATGGGAGCATTGTTCATTAACTTTTGCAGCAACATATTTCACAAACTATTTTACAATTTACAGTGAAGACAGCACCACGGTCTGCTCGGCCATGATATGTACTCTGCTACATGTGCAGACAGTGCTGAGAAGGTTAGAAACAGCGGAGCTGAAGAGCGCTCTGTTGGACAAAATATGTGACGGCACCATTTTTAAATCATCACAAATTATGTTCTGTTAAAAAACATATCAGTGCATATCAGACAACATATACTCTGATATCAGTCTGTCTGTGATAGGCCAATAACGGCTGATAAAATCAGCTGACTGATCATTTACTAGGAGAGTTACAACTTTGTTGAATTTGACAGTGTGATCTCTTTCTAATATTCTGTCAACATCACACAAAATACTAGATACATTTCTCAGTATTGCATGACACTGTGCTGTAATGTTACAAGCCAAAATGTGATGAGTCCACAGAGTCAGTCGGTTACCTGACCACAGTTTCCATGGTCAAATTTCCGGCTTTGAGAAGCATTTTTTTTATGTTTATAGATACTGATTTTACTGTCAGTTTCTTTGAACAAGCACAGCTTAAATGATATTTTATGGTGCATTTTTTTTCTGTATCTTATTTGATATGAAACAATTGACAGTGTACCCAGTGTCTCACATTTGTAGATATTCTTATATTTTAGGTTCCCTCTACAAGACCCGGTCCGGCTGCAGCAGTGGCTGAGGAACATGGGACGTGAGAACTGGACGCCCTCTCGGCATCAGTATATTTGCCATGAACATTTTGCACCTTCGTGCTTCAAGGTGCGATGGGGGATCCGTTACCTTGAGAGCGATGCTGTGCCCACTGTCTTCCAGGAGGCCGAGGTAAAACAAAAAGAAACCTGCAATGGTATCATACTGAAATTATAGGGCTGCACAATATTGGTGAGGAATTCCATTGCCATTATTTTGCTCAATACTGGGGTCATGAAGAAGCAGCTGTATAATAAACTGACACAGTAAAGCTGGATTTTGTTCTTTAACATTTGTACCATCTGAATGCTTTTTTTCTCTGCCCTGTTAGTTTCGTTTATAGGCCTGATTGTGTTTAGGTCTTCAGCAACCACCTCTTTGATTAAGTATGTGCAATACTGTCGTTATATGTGAATTTGTCCCTTTCTTTCTCCAGTCAGTTAAATTAGCAGCTCTTATACCAGAGCAGGCAGAGATGGGCATTTGAAATGTGTTTGATTATTCTAAGCAAATTATGTTAATTTGCTTCAGATATTTGTTAAGCAAATTATGTTTAACCGAACATAATTTGTGATGATTTACAGTAAATTCAGCAGTAATTCAAGGTAGCATTATGTCTATCAGGGAATGACCTATTGTGAGTCTTTTTATTACTCGGCATAAAAGATGTGCACATTTATTTCCTAAATTGACTATTTGCAATGTTTGAAGACTTACCACACTTTGACCACTTCCGATGACATTTCTGAAGTCAGCAGGAAAGTGTTCACGGTTGCTTTTCATAAACACGCACTTCTGCTTCTTTCTAGAAACGAAAAGCCACGGATCACAGTGAGACAAGGCCAAAAAGGCTTCGAGCTAACAGCAATCCAAGCATGATGGTGTCAGATGACAGGACAGTGGCTGTTGAGGCTGTCGAGATGGAAAGCACATTGCACACAGTGCACCTGTATGAGATCACTGTCGACCCAACGCAGCAGGGTGAAACCAGTCTGGTGGAGTCGAGTGAAGTTGGAGGATCTGGCTGTTCTCTCCAGGCAGACCTGAACACGCTGGCATCAGTGGACGGATTCGAAACGGGGGCGAATTTCCCTTTAACCTTATTCCAGACAGTGGACGATCTAAGTAACAGTGGAGGGAACACAGAGGTGGTAGTGATGTCTGAATGCTCTGCTGGTGAAGGTCAAGATGAGCTTGTGAATGGAATTGCTGCTGCCATTTTAACTCAGGGCCACGGGCTGGTCATGAATGACTGCACACTTGGCTGCACAGATGAGGCTGTGGCCTCTCTCTGTGTTGAAGATGTGACTTGTACCACAGAGGAGTTCTTAGATGTCCAGGAAGGCCGTGAAACTCAAGTCATCGCCTACTTTGAGACGATACCAAATGTTTTACCCAGTGAAACTTCCACCCAGTTCACCTTCTCCCCAGACACAGTGCTGTCATCCGCCCTGAGCTCCAAGCCCATCACATCTACACTGCCTATAGTGTCTAAACACGTTCCACCTTCCCCCACGTCCCTGGTCCTCACTGTGGAAAGACTGGACTCAGACGGGGGAGAGGGGGATGATGGCATGTCAGAGGAGGATAGCACTGAACAACAGGATCACCAGCTGGAGGAGCACTGGTGAGCGCTGATTCTGAATTTCAAAGACATGTCTGTATTTTCGTTCAGGGAAAATTCATAAATACCACAGGGTTTAGGGTTTAAAATGGGAACAGGGTTAAGTTGACTCTGAGTGTATTACAGTTTTTACAGTCTCTTTACATTTTTTTTTTACATGAACAGCTATCATAAGAACAGTCTGAGTAAGGAGCAGCTGGAGGCGATTGTGGCCGAGCTGCAGAAAAAGGTGAAAGTGCTGCAGCAGCGACACCGCCGACACCTGGAGAAACTTCTAGGCCTAGAGAACACGGTCAGCCAGCTGAGACAGAGCAACCTGCTGAATGAAGAGCGACTGCAGCTGCTCGAGAGGGTATTGACTTGAATTAAGTCCAGAGTTATTCTCGAGAGTTGTTCTCGAGAGTTGTTCTCGAGTTTTCTTTGTAGGTGTTTTCTAATATGTCACTGGGAGTTACAGAATTCTAGTGCAGTGCATTGATTTTTGTTGTTTTCCCTTAGGCTTACATACAGACCAGTGCAGCAGTGTCCGATGCTGGTGAGACTGTGGCCATTATATATGAAGAGGACGATGCTGCGTATTTGTATACGTCACTGAACGACACAGAGGAAAAGCTGTGATGCCTGACTGACTGTGGACACCCCAGCTGTGTGTCTGTCTGCTGCCCATCGTGCCAAAAAAAAAAACTGATATGGCTAATGCTGTTAAAAACAAAATGCTACCTAATGTTTGTTTTTTTAAAAATGATTCTTTCAGCAAAATGAGATCTGTGTATGAAATGTGGCAGTGTGGTGTTGGATCTGCTGTGAGCTTTGCACAAATAGGGACGAGTAATATGGGACAATGTTGAATGTGTTTCAAAAGGGTTTCACCTTTACCCCCACCCCTCCTTTAACCAGTTTTTGTTTGATATATTAAAGTATTTTTGTTTGTGATAATGTACGTGTAGGTTTGTGTTTCATTTCTGTAGTTGCTATAAACCAAAGACTGTACAAACAAGTGCAGGCATATGAGGAGTTTGATTTAATCATCACTGACAGCTGTGACATGTTCTCTTTCAGTAGCACAATGGAAAAAGAGAAATTAACTGACACAGCCGTCACACCCTGTTTTGTGACAGTAAATTCGTGATCAGCTGATGGATTACCAGGACTGAAACCAGGTAGTTCAAACCCCTATTTCCAGGTAACACTGCAGTAACAGTAGATTTGCTGTTTGCTGAGGGACTGTGTCCGGTAATTCAGCATTGAGTGCAATCTGTATATCTCCAGTTTTTTTCTTATAGCTAATTCAGATATTTATGTTGTACAATAGTATCTGTGAAGACCCGTACATTTTCTGCACAATATTTTTCATTACAGGAAATCTAATTCACTTCAAACAGCCCCACAGTTGTACAAGAATGGATTTGATGCTCATCAAATCTAACAGGCTTACTGAGACACCTGGATAGCTTTGAGGACTAAAACCGGGACAGATAATTTTACTTAGCTCCGCTTTGGAGATCTGAGGTGGTTCTGGACTTTGGAATTAGCAAAATTATCCAGATTTCTCCATAAATATGCTTCTTGTCTTGATTTTTGTACAGTAGTTTCTTTTCCTCTAATGGTGTGCTCTCTGTCTCTCCACTAGGTGGCAGTAGAGGCAGCTGTATAATACTGTAAATTTCATCTGGATTACAGGAAACTTAAATTAGGAGAAGATGCACACAGGAGATCTGAGGTGATGCTGCCTGCACTTCTGTGTTATTCAGTAACGTTAACTGTTTACATTTCATTACTGACAGGGTGCTCCTGTGCGGAGTTTGTATGTTCTCCCTGTGTAGAGGGTTGTGTCATGAAGGGCATCCGGCAAAATAACGTGTCAAATTTGAAAACTGCGAATCATCACTGTCGGATGATTCTCTGTGGCGACCCCCTGGCGGAGAACGGCTGAAAGTGGAACAACAATATTCAAAATAATCTGGAAATTATGTTTTTTAGAACTCGAATTCAGGATGTATAAGCTCAGATCAGTGAGGCATACAGGCAATAAATAACAAACAGATGTTCACAGGAACTTAAGTTGATAAAAAAAAAACCTAACACAACATGTAGTGATAATATATGTATTTTTACAGTTTATGATGAATCTTAATGGAATGGTCATTTAACAAGTAATGAACACGACATGAGGGATATGAGTCATATGATGGTAGCGTAGATGAGTGAATGGAGATTTTGCTTTTGTCTTAGAGAGCATAAAGCTGTGATTTGATCCACTTTGCAGAAAAAATGTTCAGTTAAACGTGTTTGGCACATTTTCATCTGTCAACACCAAAAAAATCTGTGGCAGAAAAAGAGCTAGACTCACGTTGCTTCCTCCATGGGAATAAAAGCAGAGACGACTGTCCTGTCAGCTGCTGATTTACGCTGCAGATTATTGCAAATTATTCTCAAATGGAAATTCTCCCTTCATTTTTACGCCTCAGTGCAGGTGATGGACACGACCGGAGGAATGGACTGGGCTCAGACCAACCCGTCCTCAAAGGGGTGGTCTAAAGGTCAAAGGTGAAGCTCCCTGTGACCTCACAAAGCATGTTTTAGGCCATAAAAAATGTACATACTAATCATAATAAAATACACTAAACACCTTTCATTAAATTCCCTCAAAGTCTTCACGACGTGATACAAGGCAAACAACCGTGAGGCAGTAATTCTAGTTTCCCTTTGGCAGAGAGTTCAGAGATCAGGGTCAGGCACACCACGATTCACTCTGTTGCTTTAAGACACTTCAGCAGGGTTGATAAAATACCTAAATCCAGATCCTCCAGTTGGACTTAGGTACATGCACCCCTTCCTGTAGGATCTCATTAACCTCTGGCTTAAATCTAAACAAAATGTTTTCTGAATAACTCTACAAGCATAAAGCAGATGATAGAGCATGAAACCTCTCAGTTGGTCACTTAGTGAGTCTGACTACCTTATATACACGTCAGAAGTAGCTTTCAGTGGACTTCTCCTCATCATCTTCTCCTCCTCCTCCATCCTGTCTATGAGCTGAGATGCAGTAGTCGCTGTTCAGCTGTGTGGCTCCCAGCTGGTCCTGTTGTTTGGGGTGAGGAACTGGGAGCTGAGGGAGAGCAGGAGCGGGTAGGTGAGGCATTGCGGAGAGGCAGCAATCCTCTCGGCAGAGGGGTGGCAGGAGGCAGGGGGACAGGTGGTAGCACTGGCTAGATTGTGGCATGCTGGCACCAACCTGAACAACAATTGACAGATTCTCTTTAAAAACACCTTTTTGAACAGGTTGAACTGCCCTTGTTACCTTCATCATTACCATTAATGTCTGTGGAATTTGTGGAATTATTTGTAAAAATAATGCCACATAATCAAAATATGTGACTGTGACTCATGTAAACAGCAAAGAAATCTGATTTCATTTTCATTTGACAGGTGCTCACCTGTGGGACATTGCTGCCAGTGTTTCTCAGGTTATCAGGGTCAGACATCCCCATCTTCCACCCGTGCCATTTCTTCTTTATCTCTGCCTGCACCTGCAAGAACAAGATGATTTACACTGAGAGGAAGAAGAGAGAAGTAGGTGTTGCATTAGAACAATCACTGTCCACACGCTCTGTGTTGGACGACGTGAGGGAACCAAAGAACAGAGTTTGAATAACTGAGTACATCTCCTGTTATTTCACACGCATCTTATATCAAGCCTCTGTGATCCTGATGGAAAGTACCGACGTGCACACATTCACTTTGTTATTCTCTAGTGTGCACACACTCATATACAAACACACACTTAAGCATGCCATTTACCTCCTTGTTGACAAAACAGTAAAAGATGGCTACGAGTAAACCCTGTGAAGAGAGGACACGAGTCAGTGACGAACCATAAATATATATAATATATATAATATGTTTTGTAATGTTGCTTTTATGTGGGTGGATATTTAAAGTCCTGACTGTACATGAAAAGAGCTGAAAAAGAGTTGGAAAAACAGGGTGACGTTTCGAAGGGTTCCCTCTATGTGCTCCTCCCTCAACACCACAAAGATCACTTCATGGATCCCCAGCAGTAGGATCAGGGTCAGGGTGGATTTGGCCAGTCTGGAGACACACACACACACACACACACACAAGAAATCTGTCTTTTTTCTTTTTTACTTCTGTGTATTGTATATTGTGTAATGCTGCAGCTACACTGTAATTTCCCAGCTTGGGATCAATAAAGTATATCTATCTATCTATCTATCTATCTATCTATCTATCTAT
>JBBMJY010000026.1:3352498-3373567 GCA_037833715.1 Toxotes lorentzi
CCCCCCCCCCCCCCCCCCCCCCCCCCCCCCCCCCCCCCCCCCCCCCCCCCCAACATGCAGCCTCAGGAATGCCTGTCAGTGTGCGTGTGGCCGTGCTTGGGGCAGTGTGTGGTGTCTGAGGTGTGTGAAAGTGTGCACAAACGCTGCATGCACACCTTAGAGAACACGTGCCCAAGAGGGCACATACACGTACACACATATACTACTACACATGCAAATTATGCATTAGGATCATAAGTGATAAAGTGTTTCAGGTAATTAGAGTGGGCACCGTGCTGTTGCACACTTGATTTGAAAGGAGCTCTTATTGTGAAGCGCACTCTTTCTGTACTCTCATTGTTAAAGGCCACTGATAACCACCCAGTCTGATTTTAAATAGGCTGAGTTCTGTGTAAAAAGTTTCAATTGCCACAGCTTTAATACCATACCATACTCGTTCAGGCATTAGTATAAAAGAAAAAGAATCATTTTGCCCCATGCCTCTTAAAAGTCTGTTATTGGAGCTTTTGATTTAATACATAAATTAAATGTCTTCCTCCATTTAAAAAACACAGTGCTTTTGTCACATGAGTGCACAGGCAGCAAAAGAAAACAGTGCACCTTTTAATGTGTCTTTTTTGACATGTGTCAAGGATTTATTTTTGAAACAGAAATGACACGCTGCACATTGAGTCGTATGCCTGTCGGATTTGACATGCTTTACACTTGCGGTGTAAAGAAACCATGAGCAAAACAGTCAACAGTCTGCTGAAATTTATGTGTGATCATTCAAGACAAAGAATGATTCAAACACTTGATCAAGATGTGAACATTTTCATATTCTCATGACTAATGATGGACTGTTTCAAAAAGGTTCCATTAATGGCCAACTTGTCTCTATCACTTGTTCTAGAAACTACACATTTAACTTGATTATACATTTAATATCTTCTTTTTGAGCCTTCACAAAGATGTATGTTCTCACTCTATGATTAATGTAAAACAGCGACATCCTGTGGTTGTTCAACACATTCATGCTGTTCAGCTGAGCTGGTGGTGACTGACTTAAGACTTGACAACAGTTTACACACATCGAAAAAATAAGATCCAGTTTCTTTTAAGGATTACAGATTCTTTTGTTCCTCCATATAGCAAATCTAAATCTTCCATTGATTTCTGCTTTGGATCACATTTCCTCTTCTCAAGTTAAATTGAGTTGGCTGGCTCAAATGCATGTTAAGACAGAGGTCGTGGTCGTGATTTGTATAATGTAGCAATCTAAAACTGTGTTTTGATATATCTCTGTGTTTTGTTAATATCAAAACACAGAGATGTTCTTTTCTTCCCTATGTCCTCGGGTAGGAGAACTTCACTTCATGTACATTTTTTTGTACATGTACAATTACAGCTATAATCCAAGAATTTTAGAATTACCGTCGAAACAGAAAATAATTTCAATGAATCAAAACAACGTTTATCTCGAGACCTGGCCTTCCCTTTAGGATGTAGTAAAGTTACAGAGACTGCTGTCATAACAATAGATCCTCTTTTAACTGCAGACAGGTGAAAGATCAGTTTCATGGCTTTTACATCTTAGTGCAGTCAGTGACAGTGTTGACCATGCATTTCTAATTAAGTACTTCAAGTTTGGGACTGGCATGAAGGTCGCAGCACTTGATTGGTTCAGCTGATATAACACATTTTCTGTCCCGGTGGAAAATACCACTTATTTTTTGATATGTAGTACTGTGCACGTCAGAGGAGTGTGTGTCTGTGTATTTGGGGGATGATCTCATCAAGAAGAATAATCCATGAATATAATTGTTCACCACATTTTTTTTTGCATCGTTACTCACTTTTGAGATACTCCAGATTCAAATGGCACTTATGTCATATCAGTATAAACTTGCAGCCGTTTTTGTGATCCCAAAAAAGGAATGGTTGTTTTTTTTTGTTTGTTTTTTTTCCACAAAGATCAAAGGAGACCTGGATATACACCCCTGGTCTTTGAGACAACTGCCTTTGGTTATGCTGCTGCTAATATATTGCTACTACTGTTAGAAACATTAGTATATTTTTATGGTACACATTATATTATTATTTTCCACAGATTACATTTATTATTACTTCAACATTACTACTGTTTACCTTGTTGTTGTTTGGCATGGTTTAAACATTTTGTGACACCCATTAGCCTCGTTTTAGGATGGAACATCTGTCACTTTTGGGTCCTAACATGTATTTTCCATATTTTCGCCAAACGACTGCATTCCACTGAGAAAGCTACACAGCAATAAACACATAATCTAAAGAGTAAACACACAGAGTTAATGCACCACACCTGGCAAACCTCTTATTACACAGCACCATGTGGTGTACCTGCATAATGATCTATTCGCGGACAGAAATGCCAAATTGAGGCTGGCTGCGACAGTCAATATAAACACATAATTGTGGTGCTAGTGACAAACAACCTGATGCTACTGAATCGCCGAAAAAAGTAGTGTGAGTGTGTGTTCAATACAAGTTTGTGCCCTGTGTTCATGTGTATGAGTGACTATAGGGGTGTATCATGTTTTCCTGCATGAACATGTGTTTATGCATCTGGCATGTGTTTTTGCTAACCCTAATGCATTGCTGTGGTACACAAAGTTTCCATCTCTACCTCATTACCCTGTCGGACTAATGTTTGCATCTGGTGCACATGTTCAACATGACACCAAGCATATAGGCTTATTTCGAATGTGCAGGCTTATGAGCCTCACACCTCCCGCTTACTGGAAAGTGGATGTGGCACAATCTGCAGTAACAACCAGACAATCTAATTCCCTGTTATTAAATGCAGACTTCAAAATGCTGCTTAGCTGACAGCGCTACTATTGCAGATTTCAGAGGCTCAGCTGTAATGACAACTTATGAGCTGACATGTCAGGCAAACAGGAGTTGTTTGCTTCTAGCTGAAATCCAAATACCGACTGAAATGTTTGAGGTTTGTGCTTAATTCGGCTTTCATCTTGAGTTCAGTAATATGCCAACAGTAAAACAGATCATCAAATACTTATGTCGCTTATGTTATGTTGATAAACCAAATTAGCTAAACATTCCCCCAGGCCGTCTCTGCACATAACAATTACAAGTGTTTAAGAAAGTGCAGCTCCCCAACCAATTTTCTTTCCATTGTTTTTCTTTCCACATCCTATGAGAGTGTGGGACTACTCAAAAAAAAAAAGACTTGTAGTAGCCATGGTAACGACACTGCCAGTCCTAACACCCAATATTTTTGATGCCCAGCTGTGTGACATGAATACACAAAGGACATAGATACACAAACACACACACACACACACAAGCACAAACAAACGAACACATTCAGGTATCTCCATTCCTCATTTTAGTGCCTTTTAGTTACAAAATGCTTTTTTTTTCTATTTGAGCTCTGCTGAGTGAAGTGCAGCAGCCTGAATACACAAAAACTGAAATATATCACATCTGACATTGTTCATAGAAAAAGCTGGGTGTATTTGATGGCGGTTAATGGATTTTAGTCTGAAATGTCTAAAAGAGTTATATGATGTATTAAACTGAAGGAGGGAAAACCACAGAAATATGTTTATTTGATTAATTTATAACAGGACAATTACTCATGTCAACGGAAACTTTACCACTAGACCATGGCAGAGATCCATTGCAATTCATTGCTCACTTTTATACCAGCAGTTCCACGTCTACCACGTATTCAGTAAAAAATTAATATCAAAACGCAGAGATGTTCTTTTCTTCCCTATGTCCTTGGGTAGGAGAACTTCACTTTCTGTGATGAATTCAGTTTCTTCCTTGCGCACCTCTTTTCTGCCAAAGAAAGAAAATCAAAATCCATTAGTAGAACAAACATGCAAGCAAAGGCTGCAGCCTGCCTGCTAAATTTATTTTTTTCTTTACACGCTTACTATACAGTGACTGAATGGAGGATGCAAATTAAAGTGAGCTACACATATATGCACACCTATGAAATGAAATTGGCCTGATATTGGAGTTACTTTTATTTTAGAGCTTTTCTGACCAAGCTCCCCCTCTCAACTTTTTCAGCTTCTTACTTTAAAATAAAAACCGTGAAAGGTATTGAAATTCTTTCTGGGGAGACATAAATCTGTGCGCCAAGTTTCATGGCAATTCATCCAACAGTTTACTCAAAAACAACAAAGATATTCATACTCTGACAAAAATATATGTTTCCATGGCAATCTATTGAGTATTTGTTGAG
Source organism: Toxotes lorentzi (assembly GCA_037833715.1). Lineage (NCBI taxonomy): Eukaryota > Metazoa > Chordata > Actinopteri > Toxotidae > Toxotes > Toxotes lorentzi. The sequence goes on from JBBMJY010000026.1 coordinate 3,356,739, forward strand.
ATGTATGTTGATGTCTGAATCAAAGTGGTGGACTCACTGTCAGACTGACAGACCGACATCAATTGCCTTACCCAGAGCCACCTTACCAGCATGGTTTTTTTTTCCATTCATTTATTTAAGCATATACAGACACATCTTTATTTGTGAAGGGCATACCTTCTGTATTACACATGCTTTAGAGATGAAATCATGTACCCAAGCAAAAATGAAGACAAAGTAGACAACTGCTGTGCAGCCAACAATCCATCCAACCATCAGCAGAGCAGGGAAGAGTTTGTGGGATGAAGCTTTTGGACGCACAACTAGAGAGACCAATATAAAAACAATAACAAAGTGTTGGGAGGGTGTGGAAAGATTTATTACGTTCAACTCTGGCTCACTTTATGTCTCAATCTCCTGGATGGAATGTGGGTTTCTTACCTCTCTTGTCCATGGCACCTATCTCCGCACTGATCTTTCTGTTATGATGGGTGCTTTGCCAGGCTCCATGCTGTGAAGAGTTGACGTTGGCATCGGGCAGGGCAGGGTGGAACAAATCTGGTGGATGTGGAATCAAATCCATTCTTAGCTCTTCTTTAGCCTTTTTACATCACAAAAGCACTACATTACTGACAGAAACTTAAATTGTTCCCTCATCTTTTAGAGGGGAAGCCATTCATACTTTTCTCTGTGGACCTGGTCCCAATTGTTCTAGGCCCAGAGCTCCTCTTTCTGTATCCCCCAGGAGGAGCTGATGCAGCTGGGGCTGTCAGCTGTGTCTCCAGAGGGCATTCTTTTTTCACAACAAATAAAATTCATCTTATTGAACAGGATCTAATCAAAATTCACTTTTATGAGTCCATGGCTAAACTGTCTCATGTGAATTTGTGATTTGTAGTAAGTAGATAAGTGTGTAAAGGTTTATCTGTAATAAAAAATATGAAGTGTTTTACAACAAAAGCATAACCAGGAATTTATGCAACTGAAGTGTTAAGAAGCTCAGTAAATTTAAGTTTAATTGAAATGAAACTCAAGTTAATACTCGAATTTAAAGAAAATGCTGAACCTGTCCACACTTCTCAATTACACAAATTAACACACGATATCTTGTGTGTTTAAGACGTACAAAAATTGAAGTCTAAAAAAAAGTTGCAGTTTTACAGTATGTCCATTACTACCCATAAACCCACAACTTGTCGTTGCTGGGCTAGCTGTTTTCCATTGTTTCGTGTCTCCGGCTTTATATTGAACATGTAACTACAAGAGTGTCATCAATATTTTCATATGACCCTCAACAAGAAAGCAAATAAGTCTTTTTCCCAAAAGGTGCAAAAATATATTTCCAAAACTATTTCTTTAAAAGTTTTAAAGAGGGCAGGAAGAGAGGAGAGGAGCAGTAATTACTGGGGACTTTTTAAGAACCAATGAAGGCTGAAAGAGAAGCGCAAAAGAAGAGAGAGCTCAGCTGGTCTAGAAAGTGGAGAGCACAGGAAGAACAAGAGGAAAGAAAGAGGGAGGGAACGGAAAAGAGAGGACACTTGTGGTATAATTGGATGAACACTTGTCATGGAGAGTGCCTGCTCCTGAAAATGACAGCTCTTTCTTTCTCCCTCTAACCCCTCTCATCTTTAATTGGCCTCTCTAATCTATTCCTCCAGCTAATTGTACATCTACACAAGCACCCTCACATGCCCACATATAGCCCATCATCAGCATGGTGAGATTTGAGAGACATGGGATCAAACTGATTCTATGATTACATGGAATTACCCAACCCCTGCTGTCACTGATGAGTGCAGTTGTTGATGACATATCAAAAATACAAAATTTACCTATGTGCTTTATATAATATGCCTAAAAAAGTGCAGTAAGGGGAGAGGGGGGTGTCTAGTTCGTCTGATATTAAGATAAGAGATCCAGTTGCATCATCTATTTTGAAAAAGCTGTTCCTGGCGATCTGAACGTGTTGTACAACTGTGGGTTTTCTCTCTTTCTCATGAAAAGAAATGAAAGTCACAAATTCTCTCCATAGGATTTAATGTTTTTTTGTGTGTGTGACTCTTGCTTCGTTCATCACTTTTATCAGGCTGTAGTTGGAAGCTTATGTCTCGTGCTTCATGACTAGTCCCTGAGGGGGCTGTTTTCTGAACCCTTATGTTATGTTTTGAACTCTTTTGTGGACTTTTGGACCTTTGACGACTCTTGTTTAGCTTGTTAAGTTCTGTTAGTAGTTCCTGTTTTATTTTTGAAGAGTTGGCCCTTGTGTATCTTGTCGTGCTCTACTTCCTGTCTTTGTCTAGTTTGCCGCCATTTGTGATTGTCTGCCCCGCCCTAATTGGTGTCACCTTTTTCTCATTACCTTGAGTGTATATATTGTCTGCGGCTCCCTTTGTTCAGGGCCAGTTGGTCTTGTCTCTTGTCCAGTGAACTAGTGTTTTATCTCTCGTCATCGTATCTCAGGTCAGGTTATGTATTATTTGTGACTTTGTTTCTTGTCTGGCTTTTCGCTTCTCAGGTTGTTCTTTCTTTTTCCTCACTACAGTTATTTTGTGTTCATCTTTTGTACTTTTGTTTTTGTGCCCTTCTCCCGTTTATGGATGACTTTTATTTGCTACTTTTGTAAGAATAGAAATTATTACTTTAGATTTTGTCTGTGGAGTCATGCATTTGGGTCCAAGTCCTTGCTCAGTCGTGACATCGTGTTAACAAATCGGTGCTGTTTATATTTCGGCCTTCGTTTGGATTTTCCTCGCTGCACTCCTATCTTCCATATCATGCATATTTGCACTCTGCTCCTCTGCTGCCTTTCTGGAGGTTTATGTACAGGAGCCCTGCAGGCTGATTGTAAAGTCTTTTCCAGGTAGTGTTTACAAGGCAGGAGATGTAGTGATTGGAGGCCTGTTCCCTGTTAATGTGAAGGCACCACAATCTTAGTTGGAAACGGTTAATGCTTTGCATGTAATGTAAGATTCTGAGGAACTTTTCTTTTCTTGAACACGTTTAGCTGAACTAAATTGATTTTAATATACTGTCATCATAAATCCTGGTTCATGATGTTCATATTTCCTGCAATTATTTTTCCTCTGTACAGTTTTAACGAGCTTATCGCTTGCTTTAGGTCATGATCTTTGCAGTGGAGGAGAAAAATAACTCAAGTCTTCTGTCCAACTTCACCCTTGGCTATCTGGCAGCTGGTAGTTTCCTGGCAGAGAGCATCACTCTGTTAGCAGCTTTGGTAACTGGACAGGAAGTTCATCTGGCAAACTATATGTGGAGCTGTGCTTACAGTGCTAGTTAGTGTTGGTGGTACACACACTTCAGCCTCTATCATTGTGTCGAACACCCTTGGGGTGTTTGATATACCCATGGTGACGATAATTTGTGTTGCAAACATGATTCACATGCTTGTCGGTTTTGCTTTTCTCTCACATATGTTTGGTTTGTGTAGTGTTACACTGCTGCCTCACAGGAAGAAGCTCATGTGTAACTTTAGCCTATGTTCACTTTGCAAGTTCTCTCTGAGTTAGTGAAGGTTTCCTCTGGCTGCTCCTGTATTCTTCCAAATCAAAGACATGAATGTTTGGTAATATAGATGCTCTTGAAATTGCCTTTGATAGAAGCACCAGCCTCAAAAACTGGACTGCTCAGTGAGCAGCAGAGTTGCTGCTCACTGATCCTACATAGTTAAGATTGATGGAGAATAAAGTTTCTCTTTGGCGCTTATTTAGTATAACTCAGTTTATATGCCTGCTTGTGTTTTTCATTCTCACTGTCACTTTTTTTTAAAAAATTTTAACTTTGTCTCCTTATCAGTCCCTGACTGTGTAATAACCACTCTTATTCACAGTTGAGCTACTTACCCTCCTGTGGGTGTTTGTGTGATAATAGGAGGCATCTGTTCTTCTGCACAATGCTCAGCACTGGTGCACATGAAACGGTGTCTGGATGCTCTGTCAGCACTGGCCTGGGAGGGGCATCATGTGGAAATGATGCAAATAGAAATAAATCTTTCTATAATTTGAAACAGATAAATCAATATATAATTTAACTTGTAATATCCATATCTTTTAAATTGAGATGTTCTTTATTTTGCTATCTAGTCACCAGTGTGTTTCAGCTAAGCATCGTTTTAGAATGTCTACAAGGCTGTGTATGCAATCGCTCATGCAATAAAAGACATGCAGGCCTGTGAACCTTGAAAAGGTCCTGATGTCTAGAGTCTGCAGCTTGTACAAATAAATGAAATTCTACAATCTTTAGATGCCACATTTTCAGAAGTGATATGAAACAACCTTTTTCTTCCTCAGATGGCCCACTTTCTGTTCTTTACTTTCCTGTGAGAAGTGAATGGATGAACTTTGACAAGAATGGAGACGTACGATATCAACTGACATGTGACAGTTCAAGGAACAATAGACTGTCGTCGTTGGCCATTTTGTGTCCTGTCAGGGGTCAGATTTTCGGATTTCGACATGGATAGAGTAGTGTGCAGAAGAAGCAACAGACAATCATTAGTCTCTCTTCTAATTGCCCAGGGACTCGCTACGTGAGCGTCTCCGTTTCTGAACTCTCAGTATATACTTGATCCTCGGTGTCTGTGTGTAGCAGTCCTTGTCCTCCTGGTACAAGGAAAACTGTGCAGAAAGGGAGACCTGCAAGCTGCTGTGACTGTCTGTGCTGAGGGAGAAATTAGCAGCAAAACAGATGCTTTGGAGGGTTAATTTTATCTTTTGGAATAAATGCATAGTAATAACCACACCTCTTCTTCCACTGCATGTGTGGAATCACTTCAAGAATAATGACATACATAAATGGTGTAGACCCAGTCTTGTCTAACAACTCTATGGAGGCTGTGTTTCTTTTTCTCAGATTTTCTTGACATTCACGACAGGCAGCAGTGATTAGTTCAATTTTACTTTCCAAAACCGCTCGAACTGATCACAATAAGATTAAAGTGAAATGTGCATGCAATAGGTATTATGTAGTATAACCAGAAGAAACCAAGACCAAACTGAAGCCTCTTAATACTGTTTATGCTCTTCAGTAATAATTAAGGGCTTTGGAAACTAAATCCAAGGTTTGTTTAAAGATTCTGTGTTCTCATTGTGCAGATTATGGGAAATTAAAAAGGACTTTTGCCTAAACTGTGCATATATTTATTTTTTTAAGTATCAGTCACTGGTGTGACTCACTGCTAGTGACTATCTGTAATTTCTTGATAACCCAAAAACCCCAAAATCATCACTTCTGCCACTAACAGTAAAAACAATAATGACAATAATAATGATCTATCTCTGCCTCCTCCCAGCCTTCCCAGCAAGGAAACTGCCTGACACATTTAATGAAGCCAAACTTATCACCTTCAGCATGTTGATCTTCTGTATTGTCCGGGTGGCCTGCTAACATTAGTTCTCCTGAGAAGTACAGTAGATTTTTGCCATCCTAGCCTCAAGTTGTGGTTCTGCATCTTTGCCCCAGATTGTTTTGTTATTCTTCTGAGGCCTGCGAAAAAACTCCTGATGGCTGGATAGAACAATGGGTGAGAACCCTGGAATTTTTGAGGGCTCTGTGGTCTTTATCAAGACACATGCAAAAATAAATAACCAATATACAGAGCATATAAAAAATCCTGTAATTCTTCAAATTAAATTACTGTCTGTGTTTATAAAGTGATATAAAGTGAGTGCTTCTGCTGTTCAGTGAACTGCATATCTGCATAAAAGGAAATAAGCATTTCATCGTATTGTTAGCTCAAGAGTTAGTGTTGTGCCACCCTGACAGCCCATCATAAACATTCTCTCATCAGACGGTGAATGTGTGTTTGTGTTGCACACTGTGAGAATTGTTCACTCTTACACATATTATCCAGTGTGAGAAATGCTGTATTGCCGTCTCTCAACTGCTTTCTGTCAACACATTTCTTATCTGTCCTCCCATTTTAGAACACCCAAACATGGATCTGGCACCTAATTAGATTAGCATAGTGACTCATGCCATATCAAAAAAGCCATCATCAGTGCAGCAACTTCAGTTTCAGGGGATTTTTGAGACCTTCTAATCAGTCACTGCCCTATATAATGTAGGCAACAACATGGGTCCCAGTGAATGGTGCTATTATAGCAGAGACCATTAGTTTCTGGTGCAGTTTCTATGGTGCCCATCTCCTCTGTGACACTAGCTCTCACTACATAATAGATGAAAGAAAGTTGGAGTAAAAGCTACGTGAAAAGAGTTGGTTTCAAGAGGGAAAAAATGACAGAATGCCAGGATTATGGTGAAAGAGACACCACCTGAGCAAGATATGTATCATTCACTCAACTCTGTGGCCTTATATAATGATTATGCAAAGTCACTTGTACGTACACCTACCCTACTCCCTTAAAACCCTTTTCTGTCATGCTATCATCATGTCCTCTATCACTGTGATCAGTAACACTGCTGGATTTACAAAAGGTGGAGAGGGCGGAGTAACACGGAACCTCAGCTCAGCAACTGCACTAAATGGCTCTTAATGTTTTTCAGCTTACTGATTCAACTTTATTTGAGTTATTTGCATTTTTACATAATTTTTTAATGTTTTTTTTTTTTTTATCAATCCTGGCAAGAAATTTCTGACATCTTTTTCACCCCTGCTGGCTATGTTGCCTTGAGAACCCGCAGAAATAGTGCTTGTCAGTCTGAGACTTACACATAATGCTAATTGTGGCTTTTGTAATTGTGATTTGCTGGTGTTACTGGCAAACTCTTCAACATTAAGTGGGAGGGAAAAGTCTCAAGTAGTATAGTTGTCAAGTAGAAGTCACAAGTGGATTGTCAACAGCACTAAGCGAGAGACACACAGAATATTTGCTTAACAACTACACACACTACTTCCTCAAAACAGACTATTAAGCTGAAGCAACACTTTTGACATTGTCAAAACAAAACAAACATTACAGGCTGCACCAGACTGAGATTCACTGCAGGGCTGCTGATTTTTTATTATGCTATGTTTGTGCAGTGTTATCCACCCTTGTATCTCTGTAGCCTAATCACTGCTAATACTTCCAAACAACCTAAGATATCATATCACAAATTTATACTCATGACACACCATTTTGTATTACTTGTCTGTTTTAATGAAGTGAACCTTTCTGCGCCCCTGCTGGGGCATGTCTTTTGTCACTGAAAGAAAACATCTGGTCAGCATATGCCTCAAAAAATGACACAACTGAGTAAATAGGTCTAAGCAAGTAGAATTCATGACAGCTTTCAGTGTCCCTCCTGTGTTTTCCTTTACAATGTCAGCAAACCTATGTCATCATGTCTCAACATATCCTTTCTAGGAATGGATTTCTATGAATTCTGGGCCTATTCTATGAATTCACTCATTCTTTTAACACATTTTCCACAGCCATGACAGACTTGTCTGTTTGCCTGTAATTTGAGGGCTCATTTATTTTATTGAAGAAATTACTGCACAGTTTTCTCTTTCAGACCAAATTAATTATTTAACCCTCGAATGAAGATGATCTATTCTGGTTTCCTTAATTAAATCAAGCAAATAGTGTGACGATCTGAGGGATTACTCTCTGAAATGAAACAGAGACAGGCTGTGCACTGTGAGCAGAAATCAAACCACTGTCTTATGTAAATCGAGTAATACAGTGTCAATAAAACACTGCTGTCCTTCTGCCCCTCCCATCCCTGCGAGTCCCTGATAGACGCCACAGACCCAACATCTCTCCATCTTCCAATTCACTCCTCTGTCTTGGGAGGAACAACAAATCAATCAGTAGTGGATAATCAATGTTAGCCAGAGAGCAGCTGTGGAGAGTCAGAAAAATGTTGTGACATTTTAGTTTGTTATTGTAGGGAACAGTCAGGCGTGATGCTTATATGTACATGCCTCTGGAGTATGAGGATTTAATTAACCAATGACAGCAGTGATTTCCACTAAGCATACCTCAGAGACCCTGGGCCCCATCACTCTATCTCAGGTCAAATCAGCATGGACACTGCTGCCAAATCCCATTCAGATCTAACACTGGGGTGTCCTTCACATTTCCTCAGAGGATGTCAAAGGAGTGTCATGTAACTGGAAAAATAAAATCATTTGTTCCAATAAAAGCATGGTTTTTCCATGTTTTTTGTTAAGTGTTGACAGTGACCATGATTGCAGGGATGGGGGGGTGTCATAGGATATGTCACCTCTTGAAGATAATGTTTTCTTGCTTTTGTGGTTATACTGCCTGTTCCGACTGACGTACTTCGCTGACCAAATCAATTAATAAAGTAGAATGAAATGAAATGAAGGAATTGGGAAAAATTATTGTTAGGAATGACTGTGTGTGACAGCATGGTTGTGCACTGATGGGGCATAATGAATGATAGCACACTACTACCATCTGGTGGTAAAATGTTACTGGTAATGTTCAAGGACAGGAAGCTTCATATACCTTGTCTCTGCCACCACTTGTACACCCCCCCCCCCCACACACACACACACTTTCAACTGAAGTGAGTTTTTATTCATCTGGAACAGAGCAGGTTAAAGAAGTGCATACAATGTGAATGGAACTGACATATTCTCCTAAAATTTGTCAGTGGTAGCTTTGGACATCAGATGTTTCCTAGTGTTCTTTTCTGGCCTTAGTAGGATTATGTAGCACTTTGGTGCAAAGATGCAGCCCAGCAGTCCATAACTGGAGGCCGAGATAGCAAACACCTCTGTGACTGTGGAGTACTTCCCTGGAGAGCTGATGTAGGCGGGAATAAAGGCTACCCACACGGCACAGAAAATGAGCATGCTGAAAGTGATGAGTCTGGCCTCGTTGAAGTTGTCTGGGAGTTTCCTCGCTAGGAAGGCCAAGACAAGGCAGAGACAGGCCAGCAGGCCAATGTATCCCAGAACCAGAGCAAATGCTATGGGTGAACCTTCGTCACACAAGAGAATGACGATTGCGCTCTCACGTGGCATCAGTTGGCGTGGAGTGGGGGGAGCAACAACCAGCCACACTGTACAGATGATTACCTGGATAAAAAGAAATATGACTTTTTTTCAAATATTTGAATACATGCGCCTCTAACTTTTCAAAGCTCTAAAAGAGTTCAAAGTCATTACCTGGACAAGTGTACAAAAGATAATGATTGCTTTTTGCTGCTTAGGCCCAAACCATTTCATGATATTTCTGCCTGGTAGTGTGGCCTTGAAGGCCATTAGCACGACTATTGTTTTCCCCAGAATACATGAGATACAGAGGACAAAGGTGATGCCGAATGCTGTGTGTCGCAGCATGCAGGACCACTCAGAGGGCCGGCCGATGAAGGTCAGAGAACACAGGAAACACAGAGTCAAGGAGAAGAGCAGCAGGAAGCTCAGCTCAGAGTTGTTGGCCCTGACGATGGGGGTGGTTCTGTGACAGGAAAATATGAAGACCACAACGCAAGTGCAGAAGGAGCCAATAAGTGAAATAGCCATCAGGGTGATGCCCATAGTGTCGCTAAAGGAGAGGAACTCCACCTCTTTGGGGATACAGGCTGTCCTGTCAGCGCTGGACCAGAACTCTGGCAGGCATCGTACACACTCTATGGCATCTAAAGGAAAAATAAGAAGGACTTAGCTGCTATAGCGTGGCTTTTCCACTGGAATTGACCAGTGGGTCAGAACCTAAACCATAGTGTAGACAAGTAGTCTTTCCTCACCAGTCTGATTGCTAATCTCCCCAGCTGTACAAACCACACAGTCATGGCAACAGATAGGGAAGTTAGGTTTGATTGCCTTCCTGGTACCTGGGGGACAAATGCTGCTGCATACTGAAATGGGAACCTAAGCAAAAGAGAGAAGACATACTACACTGGTCACAATTTGCATAATGAAAATATTATCTCACAAAATACAATTCACAAAACATTATCTTATTCTAGATTGAGATTCCTACTTTGGTTTGGTTGCCATTCCATACAATTTTGTGTTCCTGGATCTGGAGTTTTTCTTTTCCGGTCATCTCATCAAATTTACCAACAGTGACAAACTCCATTTCTCCACTTGGTCTCAGCTGCCAGTTAACCAGGTCATACATGGCTGCAGGGTCGCCATTCTCATCAAACTTGATTTCATCACCAAATGAGTTTATGTATTTCACCTGTTTTATGTAATGAAGCAGCTAAGGGAAGAGAGTGCTTATGTTTATCTTGTAGTAATACCAAGATCTATAAATAATATTTTAGCACATATGAGACGATACCTGCCATGGCTGTATATTATCTGCATCTGGACAGGTCTGCAGAGGAAATGGACCTTTTCCTTTCACACAGTCTCTCATGGCCTTGAGTGCATGGACAATGGCATACACAGCCTTATAGACATTGTAGGAAATCCTTAGCTGTGACACATCTGAATAGATATTTGTTACACTCCCCAGGTCTTCTGCTCCAGAGCATGGACGTTTTGCTTCAACGTTATGTTCCTGACCTTCAGCCTGCAAACCTAGGCTGCACTGAAACACCTCTTCCCAGAAAGGTCTCAGGAAAGGATCTGTAAGGGCATCTGGGCTTGTTGGATGCAGGCGAAGTAGAAACTGTTGCAATCCAGGGATGTGTGCTTGTCGAATGGCAAATCCCATAGAACCCTGGAGGATGTGGTGGTACACTTTGGGGGTGGAGAGGACAGCAGCCGTGATCCACGCCTCACTGGCCAGCCACTGTATCCCAGTGAGTCCCTGTCTAAATTCAAGAGATATGCAGATGCCATTTTTGCACTGACATACACATCAGAAATTCAATGTCACAAAATCTGCATCAGTAAAAATATAACAAAAGTGCGTTTTCATCATATCATAAATACTCTAGTATTGTGGAAGATTCTCAACAGCTGAAAGCATCATGCCTGAGTACTTCATCAAACAATGCTGCTGCGTCTTGTTCCACAGCAAACACTAAAATCACCCGAGCCCCAGAGGAGCGGATCTTGGAAACAACGGATGAAATTGCCGTCTGTGCTCGGTTCTTAGGGATGATCTCATGGAGGGCAACGCAAGCACCTAAATCTCTAACCTAGGAAAGCAGAAGAGGAGATACATGACATCTAATATAATTTTACGTTTACAGTGTTCAGGAAGCTATAGATTGAAATTTGCAAATGGCAATTTTCCGGTGTTTACATTCTTCATTTATAGATGTGTGACCCACCTTATCAGCAAAGATGTTTGCCCCACCACGGCCATATGCATCATCCCCTGCAATCACACCCACCCAAGTCCAGCCAAAATGCTTGACGAGTTGTATTAGTGCATCTACCTATAATGAAAAAGAAAAAAAGTCCTACAGAGAATGATTTATTCTGTTTCAGAAATGACTGTGGCCATGCTTCTGTTTGTGTAGAGAGGTTGTAGCACATAAGTAATATGAAAGAGTGTTTGCTGCCTCTAACCTGGAAGAAGTCACTGGGCATGGTCCTTAAAAAGGCAGGAAACTCCTTTTTGTCACTGAGACAGGCACAGCTGGAGAAATAACTAACCTGAATGGAAGAAAACATGCATGGTAATTCAATGATGCAATGTCCAACAGTAAAATGTTCTTAAATCAGCCAACTGGACTTAACTCACCGAACGACAACCAAAGATTAAAGCAGGTGTGCATTGAATTTGCGGATTTTGCCCTTCCGAGAGGAAGTAACAACAAAAAAATATTGCAGCAAAAAAGCAATTCACCCTGTTATCTCTGCCCTGCCCAATGGCTTTAACACACAGTAAACGACTGATACACAATTGTTGAGTAGCTATGACTAATTTACCTGTGGCACATGGAAGACTCCCAGGAAACGGGCCACTACGAGAGACTGAGTAGAACCTCCATCTCCTATCACTGCTGGTATCGTCCCATGACAGGTGTCTTCACTCTGTGTCTGTCCTTCAACCCCTGAAACCTTCTCAGTCCCCATTAACTCCATGGCAGCCTTCAGAGCTTGGTAGGGTGTGCTGCATGAATCATATATCTTATAGCCCAGTGTGATGTTGGAAAGGAGTCTGCCATCTCTGTTGATCTCCTCGATAGCAAAGATCATAGTTTGCATCCAACGGAATGTCCGAAAGTTAAATCTGGAGGAAAAACATGGATGACCTGAACTATGGAAGCAGGATTTGTGCCAACTTTGTAGGTCTAGAAATCTGAGGACTAGCTAAAAACAGCTTACCTGGTGCACTGTACAGAAGGAGGCATAGAGGTGAAGGACAGACTGGGCTCCACCACCATGTCATGAAGTGAGAAGAGTCCCCCCAAGATAATATCCCCCTTTTTCTCCAGCATGGGTAGGGGCATAGAACCTGGTATCATTTTGCACTGTTGGTTGTGGTTTTGGTGGGAGTAGTAGGGGAACATCCCACACCACAGGAGACCCAAAAGCACAAACTCAGTCCTTCTCCATGAAAGACTGTACTCTGGGGATCTCATCCAAAAACGATTCATCCTTTCCTTAAGCTATGTCACCATATACCTTTGACAACAAATATACACTATGTCTATGCCTATTCAAATAACAGATGTTTGGATAACCAATGCAAACAGCATATCATGAGCCAAACAACTACCCTGTAAGCTGACAACGCACCATTCAATTTGTCTTTTGTCAAGAACAAGCAAGACCAAGTGCACAGAAAATTTATCATGAGCCCATTCCGACAAGCACAGTACAGGAGTACAAAGTCACCAGTATAGTCAAAACAGGTAAATTCCCTTTAACTCAAACAAATTTGTAAAAAGCAACCTAGTATCAATAGTAATCAATCAAGTCCTATTTTTAATCCAAGTTCATGAAACACTTCCAGGGTGTTGCATCTTCATAGCATCAACACAGCACAGACAAGCTCCAGTCCTCAGTGTCAAGTAAGAAAAACTGCCCTGTAGCCTACATATGCTTTCTACCCTATATCGCAACTGTCAGATTGACCTGATTTCCCCTGGGCTTCTGATCAATGGAAAAAGAGCCCCCAGTTTCACAGTGAGAAACAACAATAACAAGGAACTGGAGTGAGCACTTGAGTAAAATGGAAAAAGACAAGAGCCGTGTCATGTCACAGTGTCATGCCTGACTAGGCCTAACTCATCCTTCAGTGATGTGAAGAGGCAGACAGTAGGACAATGTCACCAGGGGCTGCTAAATTAAGTTACATATCTTTCAAACACACACACACACGTACACACAAAGCACACAGTGAACTACTGAGTGAGTGGAAAGCTTCACAGTCATATCAAAAATATTGAAAGATGAAAACTTTACAAATATTGTTCACTGCGATAAACGGAAAGGCTTGTGTGATCGCATTGTTTTCGAATGTAGATTTAATGTGATTCAATGTGTATGTCAGGTAAAACTGATGGGATGGCTAATGGGAGCACATTACATTACAGTTATATAATGAAACTTTTATGTAGTTATTTTCTCTCAAAATCATGATGGCTTCACCAGAATCCAGAAATTTGTCTCAAAACTTTTGCTTTGATTTTTTTTTTTTGGTATTTTTCCTTGTTCTTACATAAAGTATCCTTCTGTGGGCTTAAACAGGTTTAACATGCTGAGATTAATGAGTCATTAGGGTGTTGTGCATATCATTACTAGGCAAACCCCACAGGCTACAAAACAGAGCACCACAGAATATGAAGTGAAGAGAATATTACATGCTGTATGTTGTGCTGCCTGAGGTCATATAGGTTTCCTTATCCACTTAATATGTCCCTGTGTGACACTCAGAAGAGGAAGGACAGACGTGCACTAAGAGAAAGCCCAGTATTGTGATGCAGTGGTTTCCTTTTATTGTTAGTAAGCCTAAAACAAGATTTTAGACTCAAGGCATTTTATTGCAATTGTTTCACAGTTGTCCTCACAGGGATTTGTGTTTCAAGATAATTGAAGCCCCTGAGTATTGAGTGTTACACTGTATTTTGTTAAGCCCTAGATGTGCAGACAGGCAAACTGACAAAAAGACAGATGGAAAAAGAAAACAGGCAGATGATCATTTTGAGGGAGCACTGAGAATTACAGGTTCTAACAGCGAGATACAAACAGTTGTGAGTGAGTCAACAAGCATGATATGATGAGTACACTGACTTTAAGCACAAGTTCAGATACTATAGAGACATGCAGACAGATGGATAGACAATGAATGGGAAAAAACACAATGAAAAAGACAGATAACAGAATGAAGAATAGGTAGAGAGTGTTTATTTTTGAAAAAAGTGACTCTCAAGCCAATTCATTTCCTCAGTATCAGCGTTGAGGGAGAATGTGTAATCCAAACGCAGCAGAGACAGCCAGTTTTTTCAGCCAGAAGACAAAATGTTCCCTGTTGCACCCCTGTGGTTGCGAAGGTCACTATGCTGAAGAAGGAATCCTTTAAGAGACCAGGAGACCAGGAGTCCTGGGATGTTAGCCTCTGTGGCTGCAAATGCAAAAACTTATTGGAGGAGTCCAAGAAGGCCATGGAGAAAGTCCTTCAGTTGCCCTCAAAGAGACTCTTGCAGATTCAGCAGCAGAAGAGAAAAGCTGACCTGAACCTGGTCCTCCTCAAAGAAACACTTTGAGGCCCTCCTGAAAGCAACTGATGTGTCTACCATAGAGAAGACAGAGTCTCCAGGGGTATCTTGCAGGGAGTACTGAGGGAGTATAGTATACTGAGGTTGTTACTATTATCCATTCAGATATTATGTAACTGTGGAGCTGTGTCTGAGAAAGTCAAGCACGTTCTCAGAGGGCTCTGGGCTCCATCAGGGTTGTGCCACAAATTTGATTATATTTGTGATTTTCATGGACAGAATCTCTAGACACATCCGAGGTTTAGAAAGTGCCCCACATGACATAAAAACACTGTGCTTCAACATACTGTAACTGACTGTAACATTATAATATATACATGAGATATAGCACAACATGGAACTACTTAAATCCCAGAATATGCTCCAATTTCTCCAATCACTACCGGTATTTACTTAGTATTCGAAAGGCACCTTATTCTGTCCTTCACATTTGCAGTAATACTGAAGCTACTGGACTGTTGTGGTGAAGATGGAACTGAGTATGAAGGTGAAGCTTTTGATTTACCAGTCAATCAATTTCATCATCTATGGCCAAGTGATTTTTTATCCTGTTGATCCATCCAAAGTGTTTGCAGATTCAAAGGGACCAAAAGAGGGGTTGAATTTAAGGGATAGTTTCAACTTAAACATCAGCTGATATATAAGGTTTGGTGGCTTTAGCTAGACTCAACATGGGGCGCACACATTTTGTTTGGAAAAATATGTCTTGTGCCCCTGTTAAGTGTCTATACCTTCCACATTTGTTTACAAATTCAGCAGTTCAGCATTATGCAGCTCCTCACTGATCTCTCGTGGATCTATGGTGTTGTCAGATTAGAGTGGAAGCTGTATAATGTTAGTGTCTTCCAACAAATTCCCATCTTGGGTCTGCCCCACCTGCTTGCTCATTAGTACAATACAGGTAATAGGTGCTGACCAATCTGATGTGGCATCATTTCTGAGTGGTCAGAATGACTGTGACATTCATTTGATTGTTCTCCATGGTGATGCATTAAGAACCATCTTTTGATAGCATCATATTTTCTCCTGCAAAAATGCCTTAAAAGGGACATTCTGGTAGTTACATACCATGAAACATTCCCACGGTCCACTCAGCCAAGGATCTTTGCTGCACAGTGTGTAATGCCCCACTCTCCCTGTCTGTTCTGCCATAATCAAGTGAGGCAAATAGCTGTAAAATAACACAAATAACCTTTGTCTTTATCAGACAACTGAAGGAGTGTAAAGTCCATGGAAACTGAACTGAACAGATACACAGGACAGGATTTTGAATCGACTAAAAACTTTTAATTTGAAGCTTTGATTTGTTTTTATTCTCCTCTGTTGATCAGATGACACATCCTTGGCCTTACATATCTACTAATCTCTAAGCAAAGAGAAATAAATATCTGAAACTCCTTGTCTGATCAAGCTTGCCTTGCCATTGAAAGGCTGTGCATTTGTTTAATTCAGTCTTTAAATTATTCATTCATTCAAGCTTTGTGTGCTCTGTGGAAACTAATTCCCTTATATCATTGTTTCAGTATTGCATGAGTTTCCCAGTGTTAATGCTTTCATACTGATGTGCATTCTTTAAAAATCTGATCATGACTCACAAAGAAGGTTTATTGTAAGAACAAAGACGTTGAAGGATGCCTACATACCCTAAAGTTTTAATGTTGCGCCACTCAAAGTTCTCATTCCTGCTTGGATGGTTCTCTAAAGAGTCTCCGAACAAAACAGGCTACAATTAAAAGTACCACCATCAAGAAAGTCTGGGTTAGTTTTCGAAATGAGTGTCATTACCGTTTCACATTTAGCTGAAGGACTGCCAAAGATATGTTCTATATTTGAGATTAGAACTTTTGGTTTAGTTTAATTTTAGTTTAGTTTAGTTAGTTAGTCTAGTTGTCATTGTCAAACCTTTTGCCCCTTCAACCTTTAGCCTTAATACAGTAATTGTAACTCAAGGCTATTATTTGTGTAATTTTAGGTGGAGAAATCTCAGTGTCTTTATAGAAGTCAAAGAGAAATCAGGACATATCTGTCCTTGTGATTGTCTAGACAAATATCAGTTCTTACTGTAAAATCCAATGGCAAAAGTGGACTGTAAGAGAAGTCTAACCATCTCTCAGCAGAACATATTTGTTCTTAAATGTAGATTATAAAATTTGTTGTATTTGTTCTTAAATGTAGATTATAAAATAGATATATTAGAGTATACTAGTCACAATGTGTGTGTGTGTGTGTGTGTGTGTGTGTGTGTGTGTGTGTGTGTGTGTGTGTGTGTGTGTGTGTGTGTG
>JBBMJY010000026.1:3442631-3461197 GCA_037833715.1 Toxotes lorentzi
GTCAGCTCTCCTGGGAAGTTCACTGTGGCTGTGGAGATATTTGCTATTTTAGCCTCCAGTTATGGGCTACTTTTCTGCATTTTTATCCCCAAATGTTGCGTTATTTTACTGAGACCAGAACAAAATACCAAAAGGCACATAATGGGCAAATCAAAAGCTTTACAATAGTAATCTTTACATTTTTGCAATTCGTTTCTTTTTAAAATGTCCTTATTGTTTGTATTGTTAATGAATAATTCTTAATGTATTAATTATTTTATTATAATATTAATTAATTACGATTACATGTATTATTATTATTATTATTATTATTATTATTATTATTATTATTATATGTCTACTGAAGTTGTAAAATCATCTTTTGTTTGAATTAAATAAAGTAACCTACCACTGTAACTGAAATACTAGTATCCTAATAGTACAGATGTTGTACATTGTATGTAGTAGCTAATTAATATTCAATAACTGATCTGATTTGCATTGCGTAATTATTAGGGTATCCCCATTCACCAAGATCCATTTCTTGCTTCCACTTCAGTGCACATATACAGTATGCTAGTTATTTATATGGTTACTATGTTATGCCGGTTTCCTTCCTCATTCCTCATTTGTCAGGAAAATAACCTCAATATTATGTCAGCAAAACTGTTCAAAAGTGGAAGATTTTACATCAACATTTCACATAATTTTTGGTTTTCAAAAAAATATTGAATAAAATATGAATTGCTGAGATTTATGAAAAGGTCGTGTTTTCCGTATTTTTTTTTATTGAATCACATTGGCTAATTTCTGCACCCATACTTCTGCCATACGCCAACACACTTTTAGAAAGTACATTGGAGAAATGTGTAGATTATTGATTTCCTAATCTTACACCTGTGCTTTTCCTACTGTGACGTGTGAAAATTCTATCCACAGATAAGGCCTGTCAGTAAGATCAGATTGATCGTTATTTGGAAACAGGGCTCATGTGTATTCCTGTCAGATTTATTAAAAAAAAAAAAAAAAAAAATTTGCATGCACCTCTGAGAATGGCCCACTAAGTTGCCTCCTACACCAGGGTAGCACAGAAGAAGCTATAAAACACATTCCTCCAAGAAACGTGACTGTGCCAGAGGCGAGGCGCTGAGATGACAACAGTCACATTTATCTTCTTAACACTATTCACTTGGATGGTGTCCTCTGGCACATGGCTCGGCCTGGACCAGTGTACTGAGTTCAGTCAGTATGGGCATGATGAAGAGACAAAGCACTACAGCTCAAGTGCATCACTTAAAAACGCTGTTATTCTTATTCATGACAAAACAAAACTGACACTGACATTTGAGAGGTGAGTAAATCGTAGGTAAATTATGATGTTTTCTGTTTTCTCCATGTCCTTCACTTGTATCTGGCTCATTAACTTGCTTTTTTTTATTTTATTTTATTTTTTTTTATTTTGTTTTGGTCAAAGATGTCTATACCCCGCTGTGGTTTCCACAGATTCATCAGCAATTAGCCTGTAATTTAATGATTTCCTCAGTGGGGAACCAGGCTAAATCATGGGGGCCTAAACACCATACTGAGAGACCCCTCAAAAGACAATTAGACAGTCTCTAGAGGAGCTTTTATGCTTTTATGTACAGTTTAAAGTCATGTTACTGTAATTACAGACAAAATTACAGTCTCACAACTGGATTATTACGCTTTCAATCTTGCATTGTTAGATGTGAAGATGTTGTTTTACCAGGATTTCACATTTAAATGGCAGTTTATATTCTATATGGCTACTTACAGTGAGCAGTTGGAAAAATAATGCAATGTCTGACAGTAAGTAAGTGTTATGAGTATGTGATCATTTTCTACATAGTGTAATCATGAACTGGTATTTGTAATTTTTTTTTCTCTCCTGTTTAGATCTCCTGAAATTAGTGTTGTCTTGGGAAGGATTTTCACACTGGACAGGATCACAGACGACTGTACTCTTTTTAATGGAGTGCGAAAAAACTTCATGTTTTTTCATGGTTGTGTGAACCCCTTTGAAAGAGTGAAGGAGACAGTGGATGTAGAGGGGCCAAACAGGCATGTGTGCAAATGTGAAATTGAACTTTTTTTGGTTTATTTCCAGTCAAAGACCAGCTGTCTTCTATTTACGACAGAGGTGAGCTGAAATCTGAATTTGGATTTAATGCAGTTCACTCAGTAATCATTGGCATTCTTGTGTCGAAAATGTATTTCTGCTCATGTCAGTTTATTATAAAATGTATTAATGATCTCATGTTTGTCCGTAACTTCCTTCACACAGATGAAGACTGATAATCAAAGCACACATTTGAATTACAGATGTATCTGTCCTTCATCTGTTCACCTGAGATCTGCAGCACACTGCTCCCACACCGTTATTATGGTGGTGCCCCCAGTCGGTCACTGGAAGACAATGGATTGTATCTGTAAGGCACAAAACCTTAGGGTCAACACTCTACAAGGTTTTTTGCACAGAGCACTTGGACCTGCATTTCCCAAAATCCTTATCTTCTTACTGTCTGAGAACCAAGTGAGCCTGATGTCCTCTGAAGAGTCGAAATGGGCTTACACCAGGATCTACTGTGTGCAGGTTTTAACCTTTTTCTTCTTTTTTTTAAATTCTACCTTATTCTCTGAAGAGTTGTTTGTTTTATAGTATCATCAGTGTTCACCCCTCTGGGGGAGCTGTACTAAATACAAAAATAATACTGTAAACAGTAAAACTGGAACTACAGACCATGCCTGGTATGTATTCATTGTGATTAAGCTTAGTTTATCTTCAGGACAAATATAAATATAAAGCTACCTGCTGATAACAGAGCAATATGAAAATACATTTTCGGTGTATGTGCATGATTTTCACTGAAATGCTTTGAGGTTAGCACATAATGCAGTGTGGATAAAATATTCTATTGCTTTACATGATGTTATATTCTGATATCAACATATTGTGATTTTGTAGTACATCTTCCAGAAATTCAACAGAGAAATCCAAAACCAAATGAGAATATCTATTTGGTTAATTTAACAAACTGCATTGAAGTAAATGTTCTGTAAATCCAATATGGCCATGACACAGTTACCATAGTAAAAACAGTACACTACATCTTATGGTTTATATTGTCATATCTCCTACCTGTATTTGCATAAATCTGTGATGAGTGTGCTGTAACTACTGCTTATATTACCAGATGCTGTCAAACTTCTATGCAAAACAGTGTCCAAAAGGAGCATTTCTAACACAAGCAGGTAATGTGTACAAAAAAGAAAGAAGCAATGGTATATACGTAAGTTTTCTTCAGCATTTACATGATGATAACTTTTTTTCTGGTAATGGCATCAAATTCTCTGTCTACACAGGCAGGGTGAAGACTGTGCAGCCTGACTCCAGCAGATGGGTTGGAAGATTTTGTCTGACTGCCGTGTTACTGCTTGGAACCTACATGAGAAGAATGAAAATCTCACCAAACAGTGTCAGGGCAGCTCAGGACAGTACCTCCACAGTGGTGATGTGTTTGACCCTGACACTGCACTACTTTTCACCATCAGTCACCATCCACCAGCTCTCTCAGTGGTTCAGCATTGCAGTCGGGATCTCTTTTGTCGTCTACCTCTCTTGTGCTCTGAGTAGAGCTGTACATGTGTTACTTGTCTGCAGGGCTGCTCATACTGTCATGAAACTGTTTTGTCCACAGCAGCAGTTTAGGGATCTGCCTTTTACTGTGCTGTTTCTCTGGTTGGCTGTCAGCCCTCCTTTTACAAATAAGAACATGAAACACTGGTTTGATGACATGCCGGTTGAGGGTAGTGAGGGATCAACACTAAGATCCTGGGCTGTGTTGGTGCAGATAGAGCTACTGGCTACTTTGTACTGTGTGTTTGTCTCACTTCTCAGTTTGCTGCAATCCATCATCTTTAAACTGAATGTTTTGAGTGTCCTCTTACATGTACAACTGGTAACCTGTCTGCAGAATCCAAGAGTACCAACAAAGTATGTACTAGTTATTAAGATCAACAGGTTCATTTAAAGTTGCTTTTCAAGAATGTATCTGCACCATTAAAATTATCAAGACTCATGCAAATTTGAATATGAAGAGAAAAATCTGAAAAATATAGATTTAAAAAAATCTAAAAATTCATTCAGCGATGTAAAAAATGATTAGATAGAAGGAAAAATCTAAATGTGTGTATCAGTCCCATTAATATCCTCAACAGCTGAAGTGGCGGTGCTCTTTGTGAATATCTAATTTATTTCTCTTACACAAAATAGCAGGCACTGACTGAAGCCCATGGCAGCTGACTATAATAAGCATTTGTGGTTATGTTTTCATTATCTATGCAACACAGTTTACACATTGTGTGACGGCAAAGCACACAGCATTTGTACAACTCTTTTTAAGAATTTTTTTTTTCTTTAAATACTATGGGTGAACACGATTAAAAAAGAAAGAAAGAGAGAAAGAAAGAAAGAAAGAAAGAAAGAAAGAAAGAAAGAAAGAAAGAAAGAAAGAAAGAAAGAAAGAAAGAAAGAAAGGAAAGACAAAAAAGAAGAAAATAATCACTACTAGTCTACCATGTATTGTGCTGAGAATGTACCTTTCACTATGAAAAGAACAGCAGTTCCTCAGTGCCAGTGTTTCTCTGTTGGACCTCTCATATATGGTTGCAGGGAATAAGTTTGTCACAAATGTTTATATATTAAAGGCATTAAATGTTTAAAAGATCTTTCACACTCATTTCAAATGCTGTTTCACTGTCATATATGAAGGGAGGGTTGAGCTACTGGAATCACTACTATTTATTACTACATGATTAACAGTTAACACGTTGTTCAGTTTTTACCTTTAATTAAAAAAAGACAAACGTGGCCGATTAATGAAGCGTAGAGCAGCAACATCAGCAGTGTATATTAGTGGACTCACTGGGCCAAATGACAATAAAGTAAAGGACCTTTTCTTTGAGAAAAAGTACTTTTGGATAGTAAAGTATTGAAGACGTGGAGACATGCTGCATAGTACAGTAACTGTCAGACTTTACAGTCACTCAAAGAGGGCTGGTAGCTCTTGATCTCTGTAAATATAATAGAACTGCGTAGACTATGATATAATTAAAGTTTCCTGTCTGCATGCTACTTCAGTAGTCTTCTGTGCAAACTAAGCATCCAGCTGGAAATACATAGGTATTTTTATTGGCTAATATTACTCAATGTAAACATATGAATATTCCACTTCCACTTTACTATCCAAAAAGTACTTTTTCTCAAAGAAAAGGTAAACCATGCCTTCTGTCTTTTTCATGTCAATCAGCAGGATTGATTTCTTAGAAGTGCAATGACACAGGAAAGCACAGTAATCTTCTGAGAATTGGGAGTATGCTCACATTGGCTGGGGATGTTTCTCTCATGGGAGAAACAGCTATAAAGGTCAGTTCCCGGGTCGTGGTTGCCTCAGTGAACGGTCGTGATGGGTTGGATCACTGTTATCTTATTCACTCTGCTGGCAAGGATAAATTCAGAAAATCAAACATGCAAATTGATTGGGCAGACAGGGTTCATGGAATTCTCTAAAGAAGGTGATCTTATTATTGGAGGAGTTTTCTCTATGAGTAGTCAATTAATAGATAATGGCTACCAGGAACTTCCATATGCATACTGCATTAAGTAAGTGAATAAAATATGCTAAATCGGTATGTTATATTATAAGAAGGTAGCGTGTTTTATGTGCCAATCTGATGTGTTGCAAAACGATGAGCTCTAAAAAAATTATTTATTAGAAATGAGTCAGCGCTTAACATTGTCTGCAGGAGGAATGACAGGGAATTGAAATTTGCCCAGACAGTGATTTTTACTGTGGATGAGATCAACAAAAATGCTGAGCTCCTTTCCCGGAGTGAGCCTGGGGTACAGGCTGTACAATGGCTGTGGGACTGAAAACCTGATTCAAGCAGCTGTAGAAGCTGTAAATGGAGAGGAGCTCACTATCCATTCCACAGGCGAGAAGACATGATTAGGAAATAATTTCCTTTATCGCAACACATGTGGCATTGTTGTGTTTAACATGTTTTCTTTCATTGAAGGTGAGCTACCTCTCTACCTGGACCTCCCTACTTGGATGCTATTGTAGAGACACTGAGAGAGTCCTTGTCAAACGTGGTCCTGTTGTTTGTGTCCTTGTCTTACACCAAGTCGTTCTTGTAAGACATGGAGAATTATCACATAACCAGAAAGCAGTGGGTTGGCCGTGAGTCTTGGATCACACAAGCAGACCTGGCTTCTGATGAGAGAAAGTGCATTTTACAGGGGGCAATGGGCTTTGCCCTCCCTCAGGCAACCATACCAGGTCTTGCCAAATTTTTACTCAGCTTGAAACCTTCTGATGAACCACAGAGTGCTATAATTAAAGTTTTCTGGGAGGAGATCTTTGACTGTAGTTTAGTGTACTGGCACAGAAGATCTCAGGACAGTCTCCAGTGACTACACAGATGTGTCATCTTTCAGAATAATGTGTACAAAGCTGTGTACTTGTTGGCATATGCCCTTCATTAATTATTGCAATGTCAAAATGGCTCAAATCCCACCACAGGAAAGGCCTGTGTGACCAAGGACAGTGTTTGGTCTAAGCCAGTAAGTTCTGGTATACCTAATCAGACTTAATACTTAGTGTTTCTCTTTTGCTTGAAAGTTGTGTGTATGCTAAATGTGCTGATTGTCTCCCTGTAGGTGCTGGAGCACATTAAGCATGTGAACTTTACAACTTTGACTTAGTGAACTGGCAAATGAAAGAAGATGGCTCCATTAAGATTGTAAATATTGGTCAATATGATACCTCTGTTCCAGATGGGAAAAAAATTCAAACTAAAAGACAACACCAAAATTGTTTGGGGTGGAAACAATAATGAGGTGGAGTGAATGTCATTTCATTTAACATTATTCCTTTGAAAGCTGAGTTATTCTTTACTTCATAGATCATTTGTAAATATTGCAATGTCAGTGACATACAATCTATTTTGTATGACATGTAAACAGTTCTGACATGTTGTGTTTTGCCTAATCAGGTGCCAAGGTCTGTCTGCAGAGAACCGTGCCCACCAGGGACTCGGAAGGCGATAAACAAGCGTAAGCCTGTGTGCTGCTTTGACTGCTTTGAGTGCCCTGAGGGAACAATTAGCAATCAGTGAGGATTTCAAAATTGAATTCATTCATGTGTAGGCTATTGTAGTAAGGAAATTTTTAAACTGTGACAGCATGAGAAAATTAGTTTGATTGTATTTTAATTTTATATCATGGATGTATTTTTCTATCACTTAAAACTCCAGATTGTATGGAGTTATGATCTTGTGGCCATGCATTTTTTTTTTTTTTTTTTTTTATATCCAATGTCACCAGAGGTGTTCCGTAAGATTGTATGATCTGTCCCTCTGAATTTTGGCCAAATGAGAAGAAAGACCACTGTCTTCCAAAGCCCACTGAATACCTTTCCTACAGAGAAATCATGGGGGCACTTTTAACTGCTTTTGGCTGTGTTGGTGTATTTTTATCTCTTTTAACATCAATCATTTTTTTGACCCATAAAGAGACCCCAATTGTAAAAGCCAACATCTCTGAGCTGAGCTTCCTGCTACTCTTCTCCTTGACTCTGTGTTTCTTGTGTTCTCTGACCTTCATCGGCCGGCCCTCTGAGTGGTCCTGCATGCTGAGACACACAGCATTCGGCATCACCTTTGTCCTCTGTATCTCTTGACTCAGTGTTCTGACTCTCACCCTCATTCAGGTTTTTATTTACATGCTCTGGCTAACAATCAACCCTCCATTCCCAAAGATGAACATGAAGTATTATAAAGAAAAGATAATCTTAGCCCTGGGTTCAGCTGTTGGATTCTGGGCTGTGCTGGGTTATATTGGACTTCTTGCTCTCTTGTGATTTATACTCGCTTTTCTTGCTAGGAAGCTGCCTGACAGCTTTAATGAAGCCAAAGGCAAGTTCACTGTGGCTGTGGAAATATTTGCTATCCTGGCTTCCAGTTTTGGATTGCTGGCATGCATTTTTGTTCCAAAGTGCTATATTATTATTTGCAGGCCAGAAAAAAACTCAAAAAAAGCATTTGATGGGAAAAATACCACAAAGAACTCTTTAATCTATAATTCAAAAATGTCCTCCAAAACAAATGCACAGAGTGTGACGACAAATAAACCAAGTTTACTGCATAGTCTGACCGATGTTGTAGATGCACAAGCCATTGTTGTAGGTATCTGTGCTGAATAAAGTCAGTTCACTGAATCAGTTCATCTCCATTTTTATTTGATCATAAATTCTATGTAGTATATGAGGTTTAGTTTGTATAAGTTAATTATATTGATGTTGATCATTTATATTTTATGCATGGGTTCAAATGTTTGTTACTCATGTATGTTTATTACACATGCATGGGTCCTGCATAGGTTTAAGCATTTATCAATAAGTCAATACCCTAAGTATAAAGTATATTGCTGGCATTTGCACTCTACCTTGGCAGTTACCACACTGAGCTAACTAAACTTTCCTCCGAGGGATACTGTAATGTAAAGACTCTATGTGCAGTATATGTACAAACACATACATGTCACTTAAAGCTCTCGTCAGCATCACCAATTTTCAAAAAGCACAAATACGCTCCTGCCTCAGAGTCTCCATACTGCTTCGCCAAATAATTTTATACATAGGATGTGAAACGTGTCAAAATAGATGTAATGTAATGTAACTTTGTTAAACTACCTCTTCTAAGTAAACATCTTCTTTATTATGAGTGGATAGGTAACTGGTAAGTTTATGGCATAAGGTAAAAGGAGCCAGTTTTAGAAAACCTAGCACATTTAGTCTTGTACCTCCAGAAAGTGGTCAACAGCAGCAATGACAACATCATCACTACCAAAACTGCAACCACTGACCTCGCTCTTTATCTTGGGTAAGGTAAAATCACGCCTAGGACCTCCTTGGGTGATAAACCCTTGAGAAAGAGGTAGTGAATGACTGCAATTTTAAATTTTCGAGAAACACAAATAAGTTAGTAAGATTTATTAATTTCAAGCTCCTTGCATAATCATTTAAAGAGCTGAACTGCATGTGCATGTAACAAGAGCTATATAACTCATCTCCTTCTAACTCTGACCACGAACTTCTCAATCATCCCTCATATTAAGATTAATACAAATCACCAAATTAGTTTTAGGAACTTTGCTATATTCACTACATTGCATCATTAACATCATGAGATGTGTGAGTGGGTTGGCCAAATTATACATGTTGTGGGTACTGTGTGTGTATGTACATATCAGAATACATGCAATGCTGATGTGTGTGCCTTGAATAGAGCACTTTCGCTGCTGTACCAATCTTACCAATCAAAGATTGCTGTGCCCTGTGGGAAATAATTCGACCTTTGATTAAAGAGAGCATGTCTAACTGTATTCGGCCCAGCTGTTAAAAGAGATGCGTCCGCATCTCTTCTGAAAAATGCAGAGCAAACATGCAGAGAGCTACTCTCTTATCTTTGTTCATTCTCTCCCTGAACACAGTTTCTGGCTGTGAACTGTTTGCCAGGTTCAACATGCCAAGTTTGTTCAAGCAGGGAGAAATAATGATCGGAGGGATCTTCCCGGTCTTCAACAAAGAAATTAGCAGCACTTCCACATTCGAGAGGGAGCCACCTGGAGTGAAGTGTGCAAGGTAAGTTTTAATACATTTCACTCTTCCATACATCATACATGCTCCTCCACTCTTGTAAACTTGCCATTGTGTGTACATGTACAGCTGCAGCTCTTCAATTTAAAACCTATTTCAATAACCAAAACCTTTGTAGCTTTGACCTGCGAGCTTTTCGATGGACCCAAGTGATGATATTTGCAATTGAAGAAATCAACAAAGACTCTGCTCTCCTGCCAAACATATCTCTTGGCTACAGAATCCTTAACTCTTGTGCATCTCCTACAAATACTTTACGTGCTGCATTAACACTGGCTAGTGGACCAGAGGACATAAAATTGACTTCCCCTTGTCCTCCAGCTGTATCTGCCCTCATAGCAGAGTCAGGATCATCTCAGTCCTTGGCTGTGGCTGGAACTCTTGGACCATTTCAAGTGCCAATAGTAAGATTAAATAAGATGTTTTATTGCATTAGTGATTGATGATATTAGATGCTTTTGTAGTTTTTGTCTATAGTATTTTGTTGTTTGTATTATTTTTTCAGGTGTTTCTATTTGTTATCTTTTTATAGGTAAGTTACTTCTCAACATGTGCCTGCCTTAGTAACAGAGCTAAATACCCTACGTTTTTTCGGACAATCCCCAGCGACTACTTCCAGGGAAAAGCTTTGGCAGCACTGGTCAAACATTTTGGCTGGCAGTGGATTGGGACCATTCAATCAGACAATGATTATGGTCGGAACGGGATCCTTGCTTTCAGTGAAGAGGTTAAAAAGCTTGGGGTTTGTATCGCATTTGTTGGGACAGTTCAACGTACGCACACTGTGGAAAAAATTCTGGATGTTGTGGAAATGATCAAACGCTCAACTGTGAAAGTTATTCTGGCTTTTGCTCCTGAGAGTGACTTTTATCTGTTGATGACGGAGGTAGTAAAACAAAACATCACTGGAATTCAGTGGATTGCTAGTGAGGCCTGGATAACAGCACCACGACCCTCCACACCTGAAATCTACCAAGCTTTTGGTGGAGCCCTTGGATTTGTGGTGAAGAAGATGGCTATCCCAAATCTAAAACCATTTCTTACAGACATTAGCCCTTACAGAGATCCAAGTGCAGCCTTTGTAAGGGATTTCTGGGAGATCATTGTGGGCTGTAGACCTGTGTTACCCAAGGAAAACACAGATGCTGAGGCAACAAATAAAACATGCACAGGCAATGAGACGTTGATAAATTCCCAGAATGTGTTCTTCAATGTCACACAGCTCAGAGTGTCCTATAATGTATATACAGCAGTTTATGCCGTCGCACATGCTCTACATCAGCTGGTGTTCTGCCAACCAGCTGGAGAAAAACCAGTGAGGCCATGTTTGAATATATCAGAAATTCAGCCCAAAGAGGTGAGAAGTGAAATCCACACAACCTCCAAATGTCTGCAACTAAACAATGAATGTATCTATATAGGAATTAATATGAACACTTTGAAATATTTAATAACTGATGTTTTCCTTTTCTCAGGTCACTGCTCACTTACAAAGAGTACATTTCAGAAATCAATTTGGGGATAATGTGTTCTTTGATGAGAATGGTAACCCTCCTGCTTCTTATGACATTATTAACTGGCAGCTCAGAGACGGGCAGGTACAGCATGTGACAGTGGGTCATTATGCATCTGCTGCTAATGGTGATTATAAGCTCAGCATCCAGGAGGAAGAGATAGTGTGGAGGACAGGGAAAATGGTAATCACAAAAACTTTTTTTCATGCAGCGAGAAACTGTGTGTCCCATCGAATTATAAGTTCAACTGACTGTGGCTGAACTTTTTCCTCAGGTTCCAACATCAGTGTGCTCTAATGTTTGCCCAGAAGGAACAAGGAAAGCTCAGATTAAAGGAAAACCCACCTGCTGTTTTGACTGTATCCCATGTGCTGATGGAACTATAGCCAACTCAACAGGTAGACAGACATGTATCAAACATACACAAACCAGTATCATGTTTTTAGCATGATACACTTGTCATTTAAGTATAATGTCCTTTTCTACAGACATGAAGTGTAAATACATAACTCATGCTTTATATTATTTGCCCTTAACAGGTGCATCAGACTGTACACCATGTCCACAGGAATACTGGTCTAATGAGAGGAAAGACGAGTGTATTCCCAAAACAATTGAATTCCTGACCTATCACGAGCCAATGGGAATAACTATCACAGTTGTATCTCTGTTAGGGGCCTTCCTGTCACTGGCCACAATGATGGTTTTTATCCAGTACAGAGAAACCCCGGTGATAAAGGCCAGCAACTCTGAGCTAAGCTGTTTCCTGTTGTTTTCTCTTTTTTTGTGTTTTCTCTGTCCCCTCACTTTCATGGGCAGACCCACAGTCTGGACATGTATGCTCCGTCACACAGCTTTTGGCGTGACATTTGCACTTTGTATTTCTTGCGTTTTGGGAAAAACTATTGTTGTTATTACAGCTTTCAGAGCCACATTTCCAGGCAACAAAGTGGCAGCAAAGTTTGGGCCTGCACAGCAAAAAATCATAGTTTGCTCCTGCACTTTTATTCAGATTGTGATATGTATATTGTGGCTTAAATTAAATCCCCCTTTCCCAGACATGGTTTTCAGATACAGCAATAAGAAAATCGTTTTAGAATGTAACACAGGCTCTGAGGCTTTTTTCTATGCAGTGCTGGGGTACATAGGGATCCTGGCAATAATTTGTCTGGTCCTGGCATTTCTAGCAAGAAAGCTGCCTGATAACTTTAATGAAGCCAAATTCATCACCTTCAGCATGTTGATATTCTGTGCAGTCTGGATCACCTTCATTCCAGCATATGTCAGCTCTCCTGGAAAGTTCACTGTAGCTGTGGAAATATTTGCAATTTTGTCTTCAGCATTTGGCTTATTAATTTGTATCTTTGCACCTAAATGCTACATAATACTGATCAAACCTGAGAAAAACACCAAGAAATATGTTATGGCAAAGAAATAAGTACAAAAAATATGATTTTGTTGTTTTGAAAAGAGTTTGCATCAATAAGACTGTTATTTAGTGATACATGTTGAGTGCATAATATGACATTGTATATTGCTCATGATGCCCTGCACTGTAGGTAAAAATGGTGACAAACTTTTAAAAAATACATATACATATGCATTTAACATACATAATGATTAACCACTGAGTACTTGCAGTACATGCAGTAGTACAAACAGGGCACTGTTTTCTTTAAAGTGCATTTATCTTTTTTTTTTTTTTTTTAAAGGGGGCATTCACATTTAGAAATTTTACCCTAAAATAAAATTCTGTTACTGTATATTTTTCAGTATTTTTGTAGCTAGCTTTTCTTCCTGTTATCATCCATAACATTGTCATAATCACTTTAAAAAAAATCTGCTTTATCACTATGTTGTTTAGACATTTTGAAATGTAAATTACATTCATCATAATGAACATTATTATTTAAAAAGAAATTTTAAAAACTGTCCTTGTCTATGAATGTTTATCATTTCAGCATCATCATTCACTGTAACTGATACATTTTAAACTACAAATAAAAAAATATTCTTTTAACCATGGATAATATGGGTTCCCCTTCATTTGATATTGTTTTGGATATATGATAGTTCAAACGTATTATATGTGTAATTTTAACTATAAAGTTGTAATATAGGTAGTATTACAGTCTTAACCATCAGTGGCTTATTAAAGCTGTGCAAGAGGTAAAATTATAACAAATAAGGATTGTACACAGACTTAACTTAAAATTATAATGTGGAGGGGTCTTCTGCAGCATCACTTGGTAACTGCAAGAAAACGTTGAAGGAGAGGGTTGCCCCACACATGGTTTGCTTTATAATATCATCGTGGCATTTGGAGAATGAAACTGTTCAAATTAGGCCACAGTCAACCAAACCAACTAGCATATCAAAGATAAGAGCCATGAGATTACTTATATTTTATCTATCGCTGTTTCAGAAGGTGTCCGATTTAATCCCTTTATAAATTCATAATCAAGAGTTGCCCAGCCACCATGTCAACTGTATTGACGACGTCCAAACAAAGAATGTGTTTCAGTGCAGTTCCTTCAAAATGGTTCAGTCATCTGGAAATCTTTGTTTTGCCATCACTGCTGCATACATACATAGGTAGCTAGAATAGCCTCACATATGGGTTTACATTAAAAGAGGAATCAGATGAAGTGGTCCTGTGTGCAGCTCTTATGATATAAAGTATTACTGATGTTACTGCTGAATGTAACTGCTGATGAAGGAGAACTTATACAGACACACCTGTCACTCTGGCCAGGTGTGTCTGTATAAGTTTTCATTCATCCAGGTCATAGTTATCCTATGAGTTGATTTGAAAGCAACTGGACTTCTTGTTTGAAGCTTGAAGACATTTTGCCTCTCATGAAGACGTTTCGCCTCTCATCCGAGAAGCTTCTTCAGTTCTAGCGACTGATTAGAGAGACCAAACATTTAAACTCATTCCCTTTCACACCTAGTTGGCGGTCCCCTGAGAGCAATCGAAACCACTTGGTGGAGCCATTCACACCTTGGGCAGGCCTGCTGAGCTGCCTCAAGTGGACTCGTTAAAACCTGAAAGGGTACCTAACAGATGCAATTTCCCCATTGTGGGACTAATAAAGGTGTATCATATAAGTTATTGATATGTTTCGTGGCCTAAGGTAGAAGGAGCTAGTTTTAGAAAACCTTGCACATTTATTTTTCTACATCCCCTCTTATATTTACACACTAAGTCCATGGGTTTTGGAGCATACAGATTTCTTCTTTGTAGAAATTGGAGTCTTATACCACCAAGAAGTGGTCCACAGCAGCGATGACGACATTATCACTGGCAAAATGGCAACTGTATGAATATTAATACAAACCATCAAATTAGTTTTAGGAACTTTGCCATATTCACTACATTGCATCATTAACACCAGGAGATGTGTGAGTGGATTGGCCAAATTATTCATACTGTGGGGACTGTGTGTGTATGTACATATCAGAATACATACAATGCTGATGTGTGTGCCTTGAATAGAGCACTTTCATTGCTGTACCAATCTTACCAATCAAAGATTGCTGTGCCCTGTGGGAAATAATTCAACCTTTGATTAAAGAGAGCATGTCTACCTGTATTCGACACAGCTGTTAAAAGAGATGCGTCCGCATCTCTTCTGAAAAATGCAGAGCAAACATGCAGAGAGCTACTCTCTTATCTTTGTTCATTCTCTCCCTGAACACAGTTTCTGGCTGTGAACTGTTTGCCAGGTTCAACATGCCAAGTTTGTTCAAGCAGGGAGAAATAATGATCGGAGGGATCTTCCCGGTCTTCAACAAAGAAATTAGCAGCACTTCCACATTCGAGAGGGAGCCACCTGGAGTGAAGTGTGCAAGGTAAGTTTTAATACATTTCACTCTTCCATACATCATACATGCTCCTCCACTCTTGTAAACTTGCCATTGTGTGTACATGTACAGCTGCAGCTCTTCAATTTAAAACCTATTTCAATAACCAAAACCTTTGTAGCTTTGACCTGCGAGCTTTTCGATGGACCCAAGTGATGATATTTGCAATTGAAGAAATCAACAAAGACTCTGCTCTCCTGCCAAACATATCTCTTGGCTACAGAATCCTTAACTCTTGTGCATCTCCTACAAATACTTTACGTGCTGCATTAACACTGGCTAGTGGACCAGAGGACATAAAATTGACTTCCCCTTGTCCTCCAGCTGTATCTGCCCTCATAGCAGAGTCAGGATCATCTCAGTCCTTGGCTGTGGCTGGAACTCTTGGACCATTTCAAGTGCCAATAGTAAGATTAAATAAGATGTTTTATTGCATTAGTGATTGATGATATTAGATGCTTTTGTAGTTTTTGTCTATAGTATTTTGTTGTTTGTATTATTTTTTCAGGTGTTTCTATTTGTTATCTTTTTATAGGTAAGTTACTTCTCAACATGTGCCTGCCTTAGTAACAGAGCTAAATACCCTACGTTTTTTCGGACAATCCCCAGCGACTACTTCCAGGGAAAAGCTTTGGCAGCACTGGTCAAACATTTTGGCTGGCAGTGGATTGGGACCATTCAATCAGACAATGATTATGGTCGGAACGGGATCCTTGCTTTCAGTGAAGAGGTTAAAAAGCTTGGGGTTTGTATCGCATTTGTTGGGACAGTTCAACGTACGCACACTGTGGAAAAAATTCTGGATGTTGTGGAAATGATCAAACGCTCAACTGTGAAAGTTATTCTGGCTTTTGCTCCTGAGAGTGACTTTTATCTGTTGATGACGGAGGTAGTAAAACAAAACATCACTGGAATTCAGTGGATTGCTAGTGAGGCCTGGATAACAGCACCACGACCCTCCACACCTGAAATCTACCAAGCTTTTGGTGGAGCCCTTGGATTTGTGGTGAAGAAGATGGCTATCCCAAATCTAAAACCATTTCTTACAGACATTAGCCCTTACAGAGATCCAAGTGCAGCCTTTGTAAGGGATTTCTGGGAGATCATTGTGGGCTGTAGACCTGTGTTACCCAAGGAAAACACAGATGCTGAGGCAACAAATAAAACATGCACAGGCAATGAGACGTTGATAAATTCCCAGAATGTGTTCTTCAATGTCACACAGCTCAGAGTGTCCTATAATGTATATACAGCAGTTTATGCCGTCGCACATGCTCTACATCAGCTGGTGTTCTGCCAACCAGCTGGAGAAAAACCAGTGAGGCCATGTTTGAATATATCAGAAATTCAGCCCAAAGAGGTGAGAAGTGAAATCCACACAACCTCCAAATGTCTGCAACTAAACAATGAATGTATCTATATAGGAATTAATATGAACACTTTGAAATATTTAATAACTGATGTTTTCCTTTTCTCAGGTCACTGCTCACTTACAAAGAGTACATTTCAGAAATCAATTTGGGGATAATGTGTTCTTTGATGAGAATGGTAACCCTCCTGCTTCTTATGACATTATTAACTGGCAGCTCAGAGACGGGCAGGTACAGCATGTGACAGTGGGTCATTATGCATCTGCTGCTAATGGTGATTATAAGCTCAGCATCCAGGAGGAAGAGATAGTGTGGAGGACAGGGAAAATGGTAATCACAAAAACTTTTTTTCATGCAGCGAGAAACTGTGTGTCCCATCGAATTATAAGTTCAACTGACTGTGGCTGAACTTTTTCCTCAGGTTCCAACATCAGTGTGCTCTAATGTTTGCCCAGAAGGAACAAGGAAAGCTCAGATTAAAGGAAAACCCACCTGCTGTTTTGACTGTATCCCATGTGCTGATGGAACTATAGCCAACTCAACAGGTAGACAGACATGTATCAAACATACACAAACCAGTATCATGTTTTTAGCATGATACACTTGTCATTTAAGTATAATGTCCTTTTCTACAGACATGAAGTGTAAATACATAACTCATGCTTTATATTATTTGCCCTTAACAGGTGCATCAGACTGTACACCATGTCCACAGGAATACTGGTCTAATGAGAGGAAAGACGAGTGTATTCCCAAAACAATTGAATTCCTGACCTATCACGAGCCAATGGGAATAACTATCACAGTTGTATCTCTGTTAGGGGCCTTCCTGTCACTGGCCACAATGATGGTTTTTATCCAGTACAGAGAAACCCCGGTGATAAAGGCCAGCAACTCTGAGCTAAGCTGTTTCCTGTTGTTTTCTCTTTTTTTGTGTTTTCTCTGTCCCCTCACTTTCATGGGCAGACCCACAGTCTGGACATGTATGCTCCGTCACACAGCTTTTGGCGTGACATTTGCACTTTGTATTTCTTGCGTTTTGGGAAAAACTATTGTTGTTATTACAGCTTTCAGAGCCACATTTCCAGGCAACAAAGTGGCAGCAAAGTTTGGGCCTGCACAGCAAAAAATCATAGTTTGCTCCTGCACTTTTATTCAGATTGTGATATGTATATTGTGGCTTAAATTAAATCCCCCTTTCCCAGACATGGTTTTCAGATACAGCAATAAGAAAATCGTTTTAGAATGTAACACAGGCTCTGAGGCTTTTTTCTATGCAGTGCTGGGGTACATAGGGATCCTGGCAATAATTTGTCTGGTCCTGGCATTTCTAGCAAGAAAGCTGCCTGATAACTTTAATGAAGCCAAATTCATCACCTTCAGCATGTTGATATTCTGTGCAGTCTGGATCACCTTCATTCCAGCATATGTCAGCTCTCCTGGAAAGTTCACTGTAGCTGTGGAAATATTTGCAATTTTGTCTTCAGCATTTGGCTTATTAATTTGTATCTTTGCACCTAAATGCTACATAATACTGATCAAACCTGAGAAAAACACCAAGAAATATGTTATGGCAAAGAAATAAGTACAAAAAATATGATTTTGTTGTTTTGAAAGGATAATGCTATTGTTACTTCCAACTTTTTATATAATGTACTGTAGAAGTAGATCTATTTGAGTAAAGTAATATTTTTACTATTCCATACAATACAGAGTTTGCATTTGTAAGTCTGTTATTTAATGATAAATGTTCAGTGCATAATATGACATTGTATACTGCACATGATGCCCTGCACTGTAGGCAAAAACCATGGCTGGAAATATTATAATATACAATTATGATCTTCCTCAAATATGACTGAATTCAAAATTTTTGCCCTAATTATAATTATGAATGATCATTGCGCACTGAACATACACTACTCACAATAAGTTAGGGATATTGTGAGAGACTCAGTGGATGTCAT
Organism: Toxotes lorentzi; assembly: GCA_037833715.1. Lineage (NCBI taxonomy): Eukaryota > Metazoa > Chordata > Actinopteri > Toxotidae > Toxotes > Toxotes lorentzi. Next base: position 3,461,069 of record JBBMJY010000026.1, read on the forward strand.
ACATACTGTGTTTTTTTCACTTCAGAGATTTTTGGGATAGGGAGGCAGTTGAATTGGGGTGATAGACACACCTCATTTTGTGTTTTCCATGTAATGGTCTCACTGTGTACAGTGTGCCTTACATATTGG